>JAAAKQ030213610.1:0-11595 GCA_010016005.3 Zanna intricata | reverse complement strand
GCGGAAAGGGAGGCGTCGCGGATGATAAGCTAACTAGCATATCGAACCGCTGGGTCCCAACCGTACAAAACCCTCCACGGGATCGGAACGCAATCCACACTTCCTTAAACGAATTACAGTCATTTTATTTATGTATACCGCCAGTTCAGTAGTCACACAGCAGCAAAGGGCGCAAGCCCGTATACTGCGTAAAATAGGAGGGTATTGCACCCTCCGACATCCTTGCGTTTCGTTCCGTTCCTATTCATTACTTCTCATTCGTCACTTGGTCATCTTACTATATCATCCCACGACATGTTCACATCTCAAAATAATTTTGAGAATATCTTTTAATATGTAAAATAATTTTTGGTAATTATATTTACAGATTGTAAAAATTATTTTAATTTTATAAGTAAGGTTTACTTACGTTTATTGTTTACTAACGATAATTTTTGTAAAGAAAGAATGACGAGAGATTCCCTATTTGTACAATGGAGTTAAATGTATAATTACAATATTTTATAGTTTTTAATGTAAATAATTGATTTCAAATAATAAATATGCAATTACTCGATAATATGAAATCTTTTCTAAGAAAATAAAATAATAATGTAATACAGACGGACGGTAATAATACAATTTATCATAATTTTCTCTTTTTACGCTGTGTAATTTACCATTTAATTGTTAATTATATATCCAAAGTCATGATCGATTTATCTAACCAAGGTGTTTTTTTTTTTGTTTTTTTTTTTTTTTTTTTAATTTTTACTTCTTTGTTCGAAGTAAAAGAAGTATTGTGATCGCGAAAAATTTCGGTGTTTAGATTTCAAGGGAAATATACATTTTGACCATCCCAACCCCCGTAGGAGAAGACACCCACCTTGTGACGTTTCGGTCGCCACACCACCCCTCCCGTTCCTAGCCCTGAAGAGCTTCACCGGGAGTCGTCTATTGAGCTCAAACTGATTACATATTTCAGTCACCAGCCTGGCCTCATTTGGGATGCCACCGATGCAAAGGCATTTACATCAGTGATTATTTAACTCGGCCTTTGCTTTCGCTGTAGGCTTCTTTCGGACATCTTCTCTCTTCTTGTCCTTCTCGTTACTCTCTGAATTAGTCAACCGGTTCGCGGAAGCACGAACCCCGCGTCTAGTTCTCTGATTATACAAGCTACTCGTGACTGTAAATGTCTCTTTGTCATCGAAATTAATTTAATTTAATTCAGCACACCAATATGAAATGATGTTGCTCGCAACAACGGTAATTTAGACCGAGTTTCTTTATAGGTTGGAACCATCTATTTTGACCGGTTTCGACGTGACGTCTGTACGTACGTACGTGTGTATCTCGTGTAACTCAAAAACGATTAGCCGTAGAATGTTGAAACTTTGTATTTAGGACTGTTTAACATCTAATTATGCACCTCCCTTTTTGATTGCAATCGAATGGGCCAAACATTTGCTTACAGTTTGACCTCTAAAAAAATCTGTGTTTCAATTTTGAAACATGTGGATTTTGAACTTCTCTTAATTGTAGTAATAAGCCCTCATTGAGAGCTTTTCAACAATATACCGTAAGTGGTAAGTATTTTCACTGGTTCCAGAATTGTAGCCAAATAAAATTTTAATTAATAATATTTTTGGATCTTACTAGGGGAAAGCACATCGGTTCGAATCCGACTTAATATACATATATTTTTTGTATTAATTTTTTTTTGTATTTTTATATTGATTTATTAATAATTGTAAACCCGTTATTGTAAAACAATGTTACAATAAATAATAATTGAATAAATAACAATAAAAAAAAAATTATGTAAAAATATCAGTAGTTATTAATGAAATAAAATTTTATGTACTTTTCATTTTAATTCAAAACGTTTTACAATCGTAGGTTAATTATTGTTAATAAATCAATATATTTAAATTTAAAAAAATAATGATAATAATAAAAAAGAAATATATATGTATATGAAGTCGGGATTCGAACCGATTTGTGGTTCCATTTCCGACACGTTCTCACTTACACCAAATATCTACTTGAGCGATGTGAAACAGAATTAATGTATTAACTAATATAAAACGCTCATACGGACACCGCAAAGAAATGTAATGCTATGTGATATTCACCACAATGCAGTTGTGTAACTGTTGACTTTATTAGCGTCTCACTTTCAAATGAAATCAATCTAAATGAAGTGTAGCAAAAATGTACACATGTAATTTAATAATCGTATAAGAAAGTCACCGTGGTGTCCATATGAGATTTTTTTTACGGTTGTAAAAATATTGTGACAATCTTTTTTTTATTTTAACCATTTCTTATTAAATATGATCGGTTCATTTAAATGTTTCTAATTAAAATCATTTTTTAGATTCTGATTTGAAACAACTCGATAGGTTATCATCACCTGAAAAATACAAGCCGTAGAATGAATACAGATAAAAACAACTGCTTGTCACAAAATAATGATAATAATAATAGTAAAAATTTACCCCGTTTGACATTTTTTCTTTTTTTTTTTATAATTTCTTAAAAAGGAGTATTTTGTGTGTGTACACACAGGGTGTTTCAAATAAGGTGGGCTGGCTACACTTTTTCGGATTCTACTTGTAAAACTAAAAAAATGTTAGTTGCCGATTTGAGTTAAGACGAGAGATGATGTAATTTTGGTAAAAATTCACGATTGAAATCGTGTAATTTGCAGCTTACTATTAAACCTATATTTATTATGGAAAACTTTCAGATTAATTTAAACAAAAACGTCAGTAGTTTTCTAGTGTCGATATTTATAAAAATCGTTTTTTACCGCGGTCGTTCATAAATATTATTTAAGAGATAGTTGTTTAATAATTGAATGTCGGTTTAAGAAATAACGTACGTAATAAACGAATGGATGCTAAAAAAAACTACTGTTCAACGAATCGCATCGCTACAATTTTTATTTGGTAAACTTCAAATAAACTTATTTAACAAACGTTCCCGTTATACGTTAAGCGTATGACGTTTAATGTTCTGTATCGGTTTTCTGTTTATTACAACTAAATTTATTCAGATATTACTCGAGTGAGATCATTTCTATTCTAATAATTATATAGATATTACGTCAGCTTACTTATTTATTCTCGTTTGTAAACAAAGCTTACTTGTGTGTGTGTATTTTATATATATATATTCACAAGTAATTATTAACACACACACATATATATATATATATATATAATATAAATATAATAATTAATACATTTAATGAATAAATGAATTATGAATAAATTTTATATATATATATTTAATTCATTTAGATACAGTACGTACTGTATGCCGTACAGATTTAACTTCAACAAGTTAAAGACCCATCACTTTCATGTATGTTTTTATTCTACGCTTACATTTGTATATATTGCAAGTTTTTGAAGGTTATAAAAGGTAGACTATAAATGTCTTTAAAATCTTTTCTTTCTTCGCTAATTAGTTGCAATGTGTCAAAACTATTTTCTACGCAGGTGCAACGTAAAACCTTATTTATTATAATCATCGTTTGTTTGAATAACCGACTTTGGTTATTGATGTTTTTTAACACGTTTTAATGATAGTTCGTAAAGGTGAAATTTATTATTTTTCCGGTATATATATATATAT
The DNA here is from genome assembly GCA_010016005.3 of Zanna intricata. Classification (NCBI taxonomy): domain Eukaryota; kingdom Metazoa; phylum Arthropoda; class Insecta; order Hemiptera; family Fulgoridae; genus Zanna; species Zanna intricata. Next base: position 7,968 of record JAAAKQ030213610.1, on the reverse strand, counting down.
ATGTGTGTGTGTGTTTTTTTTTTTTAATCTGTTGATTATGTCTAGTTATATCAATCGGTCACGCGTACGTGAATTTTTGGTTTGTTTATTGTTAATTACGAATCTGTTGTTTAGTGTTACGTGTATTATTTCGCTTTTTTGCTTACCGATTCTTCATTATCACCGTTCGCGTTAGTACAAATGGGAGAATCTCTTCATTTGTCAATATTATTTTAGCTGTTACTAAAACTTACAACTTACGAAGAGAGAGTAATTTTCTTTTTATTACGCGTTTTTTTTTTTTTTAACGGCCCTCTAACTTTTTCTTGATGTTTCTTCTTTAAAGATGTCTTTAAAGTGTTCCTTTACAATCTACTTTTATAATTTTTTAGTTTATTTAAATCGCTGATAAATGTTTGCCTTCATCTTGGTTTGTTTTATTATTTATATCGGGATCACTTTACAACTTCATACTGTTGATTTTTTTTATAACTGTTGCACCGTAATTTTTTTTTTTTTTTATTCTGTTTGTATGAATTTTTCTGGGAATTTTCGTTAAATTTACTTTTATCAACATTTCATCTACTCTGTAACATTTTTTCGATGATGGCTTACGAAAGATAGTAATCAGACTCGAAGAAAAGACCCTTTATAACAGTATAATTTCTGACATTTTTTCAGTCTTTTTTTTTTAAATAAATGATAAGCACTGTTGCATATGTTTGCTTCTTTTTAGGTAATAATAGTTTTCCTATTTGTTCACCAGAAAAAAAGCTGACATTAAAGTTATTATACATTTATTTGTATACAGTGGAAAAATAATGATACCTGAAAAAAAATGTTAAAATTTAAAAAAAATTATTTTTACTTTTTTTTCTGTGCTCCGCCACCCAAAATTACCTCCCAATAAAATTGTTTATTTGTCTAAGTTTACTGTATTAAATGGAAGAAACTAAAAAAAAAAATTCAACTGAAAAACGTACAACCGATTAAAAGTTTTTGATTTATTTTTTGGGGGGTGGAGGTGAATTTTGATGCAATTTTCTTTTAATATTATTTTTAAAAGTTTAAATAAATCAAAATAAGTTTTAAAAAATTACAAAAATTTATATTTTTAAATTATAATCGGCTCCCCCCCCCCCCCAATATTGCTCCCAAAGTAGTTTTTGGGATCTTTTGCACTACTACTACTACTACTATTCCTAGGAAAACATAAAAATAGTTCGGTTAAAAAATATTCGGTTAAAACACTAAATAAAGAAACTTAATCGAATTTTAAAGAAGTGGAGAAATTCGGGAGAATTTTTTTTAAAAATTATTAGATAATTATAGGATTAATTAATTTATTAAAAAAATTATTAAATTAATAGTAAGTATATTAGGTATCTAAATTCAATCCAAACGCTTATACACAAAACAAAACTAATTAATTCCGGACGAAAGAGTTAATTTTGTTTACGTAGTACATTTATTTTTGTAAAAATAAACTTCTTTTGTCGGATATGAGTTATGAATATTTAACCGGTTTTCAGTGCGGAGTTCTGTACAATTTTGTTTTTTGTATTACATCTTTTTACTTCCTTGAACGAAGTAAAGAAAGGATTGTGATCGCGAAAAATGTCAGTTTTCAACGGAAATATCCGTTTATACTATCCCTGAATTAATTTTGATTGACTTTTGTACGTACGTACGTAAATATCTCGCATAACACAAAAACAATTAGCCGTGGGATATTGAAATTTTGGATTTAGGACTTTTGTAACATCTAGTTGTGAACCTTCCCTTTTGATTTCAATCGACTGAACCAAAAGTGTCCAAAAAAGGCCAAAATCCCCCAAAAATTTGGATTTTGGACTTTTCCTTAACTGCATTGCCTTCATTGAGAGCTTTTCAATGAAATATCGTAAGTGGTAATTATTTTCATTGGTTTCAAAGTTATAGCCAAATAAAATTTTAATTGATGAAATATTTGGATCTTCCAAGGGAAGACACATCGGTTCGAAACAGATTTGATTTCCTTTTTTCTTTTCTTTTTTTTTACTTTTTTTTAAATTTTACTATAAATAATTAAATTTTAAAAAATCGGAAGTTATTAGTGAAATAAAATTTTATGTACTTTTAAAAATGTGTATATGTAATTTAATAGGCATTATTACATATGTGTATATGTAATAGATTTCGTGAAACATCTGATTATGTAATATTAATTGAAAATTGTAATTTAGAATCTTACTATTTTTGGATTTTCGTACATAGAAATCATGTAGTATCCATAGTAAATTTTGTTTTAAATACTCTTTTCTTTTTTTGCAATGTAGTAATATCTACAGTATTTATATTTTATTATTAAATACAAGTAGTTTTTAATTTTTATAAATTCGTGTATTTAGATTTAAAACTGGTAAAACTTAATATATTTCAATAACCTTCAATGTTATCAATTATATGTTGAGTGTTTTTAGTATATTAGGCTGCTTGATGTTTAATCGACCAACTGATAATTGCCTTTCGTAACATTAATTAACAGCGATTTGATAAAAATTTATTATCGATTATCTTTGAAGTAATAATTCGTAGAAACAATTGTAACGATACTAATTTAGAAATTCAAAACCGTCATAAACATCTGACAAAAAGACTTTTTTTTTCTTTTTATTTTACCTCGTTCAAAAGTGTAAAGTTTTTTACTTTCTCCTCATCATTTCGCGTACTCCTGTTACGCATTTATATTTTTCATTCAAAATAAATTGAATTTCGGTTAGAGTTTTCTTTATTACATGTTTTATGACATGATGTGACGCAGGTAGGTAGATAGATACTTTTTATATTCCTTATTTTTGCTTCTATTTATAGATCTGATTACATTTACGCATGTAATATATAATTTTACTACTCGTGCATCTATGAAGTAAATTATTTTCATAAATTCAAAATTGAATTGGATAAACCTTCAAATAATAATAAATGATTTTTACAAGTTATCTTATAAGCTTAATAACAAATAAATAAAATAAAAAATAGAACTATTAGTGCTAAAAGGGTGCGAGAAAAGGATAAAGTTACGTAATTTCTTTATATATATATATATAAAAGAATGGAAGGAACATTTTTGGATGAAATAATATTTCGGAGACGAAAAATAAACATCTTAGTCGAGATTATGAATGAACTTGAAGTAATGAAAGAGATGGCTTCATTACTGCAGGAATAATACAGTTTGAAACAAAAGTAAAACAAATTAATGAAAATAAATCGTAAAGGGGGTTACATAATGAGGAGTTATATTATGATAGCAGAAAGAACAGTCATACAGTACAATTTGAAAAGTCGACTGGCAAAAAGGAAATTGATATTAGGATTGGATCGAATCGCAAGGATGTCGTAGGGTGCAATACCCTCCTACTAGACGCAGTATACGTGCTTGCGCCCTTTGCTGCTGGGTGATTCTACTGAACTGACGGCTATATGTAAGAAAACTGGCTTTGGTTCGTATGGAATTTTGGACTGCGATCCGGTCCTTTTATGAGGGTTTTGTTCGAGTGGGACCCAGCGGCTCGTTATGCTACTAAGCTTATCGTCCGTGACGCCTTCCTTTCCGCCCAAAGCGGGCAGAAATCCCTTTATAATCATACAGGGGACGCGCTTCCACATGAGAAGGGATCGGAGGCGATTTCGGGACCTATCTTTGAAGAAACGGATATTAAGGACTGTAACCTATATTTATACGAGGTTCGGCTGATAAATTTTGCACACTAGCGTGCTGCACGGAGACAAAAGGTACTATCGAGTCGGGCGTAGCAGCATGCGATAGCTAAAATCCCCCTCTACAAACCTGCGATAAGGCGTTCAAATCCGTTTAACGATTTGTTTTCAGTTCTAGCTAAAATGGAGTCGAGTACGGCCAATAATTCAATACGATTAAATCAGAGCGCAGTGATCGAATGTTTAACAACAGAAGATGTGAATCGTACAAATATATGTTTAATCGTATGTGATATGTTTTACAGATAATTAAGGATTTAGTGTACACTGTACAAAGAGCTAAGAGATCGGCAATGAACAGCAGGCAGGGAATGGGACTAGTGTAACAGGCCAGTCAAATGACGCATGAAAAAAAAATCAATCCAATTGATTGCCTAGTATTAGGACCGCAAAAAAAATTACAGTGATCCTTCTGAAGAAAAAAAACTTGAGTGAAAAAATTAAATATTTAACTAGAGATAAGGTTGAAAAATGTTATAACCTAATATTATGTGTCAGAGAATATCTTGTCATCAAAATGTTACGAGTAATTCCTTCTATATAAATATTTATTTTATATTTTAACTCATTTCTATTTATTTATTTTTTGTATCCTGATTAAAGGTAGACTGCAATCGACGGTAACTTCTTCCATTTTTTCATTGTTGATTTTTGTTAGTAATTGGGAAATTTTAGCTTTTACTAGTTCTTTGGAGAAAAATTATTATTAGTATAGAAAGAAGAAATCAAACTGATTTTTGGATTTTTCTGATTTTTTGACGTTCGAATCTCCTGAAACTGATTAATACGACAATCTCTGATACAAAATATGTTATAAGTGGCTATGTTCGAGTACATTCGTGCAAGATATTTTTTTATGAACGATTTAAACAGTTTATGAATGAAAGGAAATACATTGATTACAACTAAAGTGTTTTATTCTTTCTCTTTTTGTTAAAAAATGAGATCACGGTTATAAGAATATAGTACGTAACTGGAACGAAGCCAGAAGCACGCGCAACGTCATTTCTACATTTATTTTCAATTGTACATCAGGCGCAATATCAAAAATTTAATGCAACATTAAGATATAGTTTTTGAAGGAACTTTTAATAATTAATTTGATAAAATGATCATCCTTGGTGTTTTTAAACTCGTGATTGAACCGTGAGTTTACATAATTTTCTGAAATATTTGTTTTAGGTCAAGGTTTATAATATTTAAAATAAATAAATAAATAAAAATTAATTTTTTTCTTCCTTCAGTGACGTTTGTTTTCTATGATAAGGCGATTCATGGCTTTTAACTCGATTTTCGTTTTATTTTTATAATAATTTACGTTCCATTTATTTTAGCTTTCTTTAAAAAAATTTCTTTTATGTTTTGAGAGAAGTAAAGAAAAAAAATACTTGTTCACACGCATTCGTTGAAAAAAGGAATGTGATGTGGACACCACCTGAGACTTCCTTTACGCCTATTAAAACACACATTTGTTTTTTTTTTTTTTTTGAATGAAAAGTAATAAAATTTTATTTCATTAATAACTTCTGATATTTTTTCATATATATATAACATTTAGTTGTGCACCTCCGTTTTGATTGTAATTGACTGAACCAAAAGTTGGGTCCAGAGTAATAGCAGACCAGCCCACTGGGCTGGTCTAGTGGTTTACGTGACATTGCAAATCAGCTAATTTCGAAGTCGAGAGTTCTAAGGTTCAAATCCTAGTAAAGGTAAAAGTTTTTATACGGATTTGAATACCAGATCGTGGATATCGGTGTCTTTGGTGGTTGGGTTTCAATTAACCACACTTCTCAGGTTGTAAATTCTCACCTGAGATTGTACAAGACTAAACTTCATTTACATTCATACACATCATCCTCATTCATCTTCTGAAATAATACTTTACGGAGGCTAAACAGATAAAGAGAGAGTAATAGCAAAAATAATGTTAGTTAATGAAATGTTTGAATCTTATACTGATACACATCGGTTCGAATCAGACTTAACCTCTTTTTTTATTTAAATATATTTATTTATTTATTAACAATTATTAACCTCTGATTGTAGAAAAAAAATGTTTACGATAAATGATAATTCAACAGTAGCAATTAAAATAATATCAGAAGTTATTAGTGAAATAAAATTTTATGGATTTTTAAAAATGTTCATACGTAATTTAATAGGCGTACAATGAAGTCATGTGTTGTCCACTTCAGATTTTTCAATATCTTTTTTAATATTTTAATATCTGTTACTAAGTTAATGTACATTTTAAAAGTATGTGTAACTTAACGTCAGTTGGATGTCCCTTGTGGTAAAGGGATTTTGATACTTTTCGTTATAATAAATTATTTGATTTTTAACTTTTTTTTTTTTTACCATTTTCAAAGAAAGAAAAAGTTTTTCCCGCGTACGACTTAAATTCTTATATCAAATTTATTAAAATGTCGGTTTTTTCTTTTATTTTTTAAAATATTGATTAACATTATAAACATTGTGCTGTAATAAACACGTGCATTGAATGCACGCGTTTACCTTCTTCTGTTAGCATATCTAAAATTAAGCAAATACTGTACGATTCAAATATTAAAATAAAAAAATAAAAAATTAATTCTAAAATATTTGTTTAAACATAGTTACAAGTGAATGGATTTTGTTTAAGGTAACATCTTTTAACCTAGCTGATGATTTCAACAAAATAAAAATTAAAACTAGATGAAATAATAATTATGTGGACCTATAACAATATTTAGACCGTATATTTTATAATAATTAATATTTGTCCTTCTTTAACAAGATACTGTTTTTCCTTGTTATAGAACTGTAAATGTATCTTAGTGGATACATTTCATCAAAAGATTTTAATTATTTACTTTTCTTTAAACAATTTTGTCGATGTTTCTTGATTTTTATTTCTTTTTTATTCTTTTTTCAGGGCTTGTCAGCAAGTTTCGGCGAAAAAGAAGATCAGTTAGACGAATTAAGATCAGCGGCCGAACCTTTATCTAGAGACTGTGAACCAGAAGTCGCTAAACAAATAGCTAGTGTTGTTGAAGAAGCGACGACTGCGTGGGAAGAGACATGTAATAATCTTCAAGGACTTTGTAATAGATACCAGAAAGCCGTACGTCTTTGGGGACAATATAGAGAAGCATCTGCCGCATTATCTCAATGGGCTGATCAACAAACGTATTCAACCCAAAATATGAAACCGGAGGACGCTATACAACATCTTAAGGTAAATTTCAGCTTTAAAATTTGTTACCGCTTATGTTTTATAATAATTTTCATTTATTTATTTATTTTTTGTAATATCGGTCGGTTTCGCCAATTATATTATACTAACTTTGTAACGTACCCCTGAAGTCGGTGTGGCAGAATTAAGCATCAGTTTTAAAAATAAGTCGCTATGTACTGAAGATATTGTACTTGGGTGAAAGTCTTGTGTTGGTGTGTCGATTAAGAGCTAGCCTTCCTGTACGGTAAGTTGATAGTTCAAGGCCCGGCCGAGACATTTTAGCGCATAATCTTTCCTTGAAACGTGCTGACCGACATTTTATGGTTGTTACTTTACAAAACATCCTGGACTGGCGATACTTTGATCTATAATAACCTACCGATACACTCATTACATTACCTAGGGATGCACCTAAGTCCCCGAATGGAGAAAGTTTACACGAAGTTCTCGGAAATTTTCATGTACGGAATTATACAGCGTAGAAGTCACCTGACCCGCATGTAAAACAAACTATTTTTATGTAATTAAAATGATAACTCTGTTATATGGAAATTAAGCAGGACACATTCAGTTTAAAGTAAGCGGACGATATTTTTAATCTTTTCCATCGTACATGTCACAGTAAGCGTTCAAAATGTCCACCTTGAGTGTTGTTCCAGGCGTCAACTGGTTTTTTCAAGTTAGTAATAATTGTTCTTAGAGTTGTCGCATTGATGTTTTGAGATACTGTTCTCGATTTTTTTTTCTGTTCACCCAAAGTGTTGTTTTTGAAAACAATAAAACAATACCTTTCAAATGATCTCGTAAACAAAAATTCAGTGGTGAGAGATCCGGAGAACATAAGTCCCATAATCCCGCAGTTTCGCACTTCAATTTCAGGCAGTTATCGTGTCCACAAGAAAGTGATATATATATATATATATATGTATGTATGTATCAAAACTGCACGGCAATCTCTCGGAAACGGATTCTATATCTAAAAATAAGAAAAAAGTTTCCAATAAACA
>JAAAKQ030213588.1:0-11595 GCA_010016005.3 Zanna intricata | reverse complement strand
TGGCAAAACACTGTTCCCGTACTATACCGAAAGTCTTCGATGAATTTCGGCCCCTGATACGCCTTCCAACCACAAAAAACGGATCACTGAACTTTGCTCTACTTTGGTGCAAATAGAAAGCGGAGCAGCCATGATCAACAGCACGACAGCAATAACAAAACTAACCTAGCAGCTTGAAACTTGCATAGACGTAACAAAGCATGCGTCATCGACGCAAAATGACAGTATTACCAACATAAACAAAAATATAACTAAATTGCGGATAAATATTGACTTACCCTCGTATTTGTATTTTAATTTATAATTTTTAGATTTTTCTTGGCACCACTTCAGCTTTCAGAAATAACTGAATCCACTGATGATGCTACTGAGGTCAAAGGGTGTGAGGATTGAGATAGACAGTCCTCTTATAGGAGAGATGATCAAACCCAGTCGGATGGTTAATGTTTGAAGTTACCACCAGGGGCCCATCTTATTCCTATTTCTTTGGGAACTGGGTCATTCCATGTCAATTTAACCGTACTATCTCTCCAGCCATCTCAGATTTTTATCGAAACTAAGCTTGTTCAATCTATCTATAGAGGTAAGTAGCCACACAAAATTTCAACTGTCTTATTTCATTTCGTTTTATATTATGGCCATTCAAAGTTACAGGTTTTTCTTATTTTGCTTACAGACGCAAGACAAAAAGCATCTGTGAATATAAAATGATTTGTTTATTTTTCATTTAATTGTGAAAATTTCAAGTTTGCTCCTGAATTGTCAGATTCCAGAGAAAAAAAATATATTCTTCTAAGTGTAATAAATCTGACAGAAAAATCTTGTTTTTGCATCTTTAAGATTTTTAAAAATGAAAAAAAAAAAGATTTAGCGTTAAACTCAATAATCTCAAGAAGAGAAAGGGATAATCACAAAAAAATTTTTCTAAATAATCCTTATGAAATGGGCTTAAATGAGATTGTTCGGGTTTTTATTCCTTTGTATAGTTTTTTTAAAATTAAATGTAGACATTTTTAATCGCTGAGGAAAACACTGTAGGGCTCCTCTTGGTCCCCTGGGTTGTTGATTTTTCTCCCATAGTAAATAATTTTTGTTTTTGTAAAATGAATTTTATTTTTGATGACTAGGAATTATATAGGAAGAATGTTTTGTTTTTTCTGGAATCGTCATAGTTTAGAGCACAAAGCTTGAAAATTTTATAACAATTGGTTGAAAAATAAACAAATGACGTATTATTTTGTATTTACAGATGCTTTTTGTTTTGCGACATCTGACTAGGAAAACGTGAAAATCATTAAACTTTGAATGGTCATAACATGATAATGAAATGAGATATAGAGTTGAAATTTTGTGCGATTACTTACCTCTGTAGGTAGAACAAACATGCAACAAGTGGGTGAGAAAATGGTTTTTATGTGGTAGTTGAATTAACATAGAATGACCAAGTGAGTTTTGACCAAATAAAAAACCCAAAATTTCCCTATCTTTTGTATTGTTGAATTCATATTTTCCACCTATTATTTTAAGAAAAAATTTCCAAAAAAGATATGAGAGGTGGCTCAAAAAATAAGTTACACCCTTGCTGTGTTGTTGAACTGAAAGGGATATATTTAATGTCTTGTGGTGGCAGCAGTGATTGTGTTGTTGTCTTCACACTTCCCCACCACCAATTCTGTGCAATATTCAGTACAAGTGTAGTGTCATTGTCAATATGTTGTTTTTGCTAAAAGTTTCGTCCATAGATAGAGCTACATTCAGTATGATTTTTGTGGGGAAAAAATTACATTTGTTGTGAAATTTATCGCCAAATTCCTGAGATATACAATGATAATCCAATGTCACTCCCCATGATCACAAAATGGTGCCAAATGTTCAGAAACTGAAGAACAAGTGCGTGAGAACTGCATGGTGCTGGGTGTCCTTCAACTGCAAACACAACGGATAACACGGAACAATGACATGAATGAAATGATCTCGGGTAACCATCGCATTAAAATTAGAGAACTTAACATCAATTATGGTAGTGTGTTTGTGATTATTCATGATCAGCTTGGTTACCATAAAATGTGCACAGAATAACTGCCACATCTTTTGACTGAAAACCACAAACATCAGCATTTTATGTCTACTCTTATTGTATTCGATGTTATTCCAGGACTGATCTACAGTTTTTTTAAAGAAATCATTACACAGGATGAGAGCTGGGTGCTTCATTATACTCCTGAGACTAAACGAGCATCACGTGAATGGAGACACAAAAATTTGCAGTAGTCAAAAAAAAAAAAAAAAAAAGGGAAGACATCTCCACATGTTTGAATGGTTATGCCAGCTGACAGACCTTTTTCAATACTGAAGGAGTTGTTTACAATGAATTTATGCCCTGAGGAATAAAAATCGATGCTGATTGTTACTGTGAGACTTTAAAAAAAAATGGCATAAGGCCATTAAAAATCAAAGACCTGGAAGATTGAGCGATAGGGGTTGTTTTTCTTCATGATGATGCTACTCCTCATTCAAAAAAGGAGTTACAGCAAAAATTTAAGTGGGAAATGTGGTCTCATCTGCCTTACAGCCCTGACCTAGCACCCTGCGACTACCACCTGTTTAGTCCTCTTAAGCGTGACTTGAGAGGACCAAATGATGATGAACTGAAGGAAGCGGTCCTTAATTGGTTGAAAGAAATTGGATGACATTTTTGTGAGAGTGGAATTGAACAACTTGTGACCAAGTATGAAAAGTGTTTAGAAAAATTTTGTTATTATGTTGAAAAATAGATAAAAATATGTAATTTTTTGTTCATTATAAAAGAAATTATTTTATAAATATGTGTTTGTATCATAGATGGGGTGTAACTTACTTTCTGATCGTCCCTTATAGATTCACAGCAGCACAGACTGATCTTTTACAGAACTATTATTGCTAGAAATTTAGAAGAAATAATGAAGAATTAACAAAAATATAGATTATATATGGCAATAGATTTAGTAATAAAAACCCAAGCCATGAACTATGCCCAAAGGCACAGAAGCCTAATCATTACTGAAAGCTGGTATTGGAAGCCATAAAAGTAGTATTAAGAGATTTATCCATGGAGTTGTTGTCGGCCGTAGTTATAAGACTGCTGAAAATTTCAACATCATATGATCTTATCAGTTTATCTGTGACTCGATAAAATTTAAATGTGCCTTTAATAGGCTAAGTAGGACTATGATGCTGTTGTGCTTAATAAAGAGCTTTTAAAAAAACAACTGAATAGTAAAAGCAGAAGTGATTGCAAAAAACTATAAAAGAAGCTACAGTTTTTTGGCAAAAGAGAATAACTATAAAATTTATGCTTTTGTTAAGTTATATTAAGTTTAAAGAAAACCAGATAGATCAATTAAAAAAATTTTTCTTTCTTTTTTTTTAGCTTTATGGAAGACGAAAACAATTTCCATTGGGTCTTGTGTTGGCACCAACTCGTGAATTGGCCACACAAATATATCTAGAATCGAGGAAATTTGCGTATCGTTCTCGTCTTCGACCTTGTGTCGTGTAAGTATAATTGTATTTTACACATATCTATGACTAATTTTCATTATTTATAGATGGATTTTTGGATTCGATATTAAAAACTATATTGCTTGATTTTTTTTTTTCTAGATACAATGCCTTTAAAATAACTAATAAGGAAAATTTATTTATTTACTTACAACAAAACTCTATTTACTAACTAGTCACCACTTACATATATTAATATTTGTAATATTATGTCAATAGTTTCTCTATACATCCTTTAGAAATCCATTGCTAGTTTCATAACCACTAAACTACAACTTAGAGTTGAAAATGACTGCTACTCAAACATTCCTTTAGTTACAGAAATAAAAACCGTGAGGTCAGATAATGGCTGTTGTTTAGAGAGAACTTTAGTATTAAGTAGCCAAATTTTTTTACACTATTGCAACTAAATATGGGTGAGCATTATGTTGAAAAACGAGTGAATTGATAATGGCCCACATCATTTGTTTTGATTGCACTAGGTAAACCATTTCAAGTGAGGTTATAAGTTCATTGCTGATCTAGTTGGTATGAAAACGTGTGAAAAGTCATTTTGTTTCCAGAAAGTGCCCAATAATTACTTGCTGTTACCTCGTGTTATTTTCGTGTGAAATTTGATTTAATTTTATTCATACTCTATGATAGGCAAAACTGCGGATTATGATGGGATGAATTTACTGCTTTTTCATTAGTCAATTCCTTTTGCAGTGGTGATTGGCTCATCGTAGCACCTTTCTAGTTGTTTAGGACAATCTAATCTAATCACCACCCAACAGATTAGATTATTTCATTAACCAACCAATCAGATATCTGCATTGTCAAGAATACAATTGACCAATCAGAAAGGTGCTACGATGAGCCAATCAGCACTGCAAAAGGAATTCACCAATGAAAAAGCAGTAAATTTCATCCAATCATAATCGGCATTTTTGCCCAATCATAAGGTGTGAATAAAATTTATCAAATTTCACACGAAAATAAAGGACCGCCCCTGAACGCTAAATTAATTTTAGTTTTTATATTTTATTTATTTTCATTTTTTAATTTTTATCTATTTTATTTTTTTAATTTTTATTTGGGGGGTTTTACAACCCCCCAAATTTTAGCGCGACTAGAAGGAGGAGTCTGAACGAAACATTGCAGGGAAACTTTTTGTAGAGCTTGTGAAACCGTTTAAGATTCCAGAAATGAATTCGGCCATCTTACTGCTCCCCTGAAACTCTCCTGGTGTCAGAATTGATATTCCTTTATAGATTTGATCCAGAAGAGTGTGATAAACTATATAGAAAACTTTCGAAAATTCTAGTGGGTCAGGGAGAACCACGAAATCAAAATTTCATCTTCAAGAGCGTGCAAGCCTTTTTACGACATGTGTGCAACTTCCTTTACGTATCTGTAACCTGTTTTTTATTGGTGTCTCCCCTTCAGAAAACTCCAAAGTTTATTATCTGTTAATAATCTGATTTATTGATAGGGAAAAAATTTGAGATATGGTGGCTTTTTTGAAGACCTATTCATATTAGAAGGTATAAGGAGACTTTACTGCGCATATTAGAATTCTTTTTTTCAGTGTACTTTGAACCCCCGAAAACGGGTAGGAAGGTTTAACTTTCTAAAGAAGCATCGGAGGGGAAAAACAAAAGGTATTTTTTGTCGGGTATCAAAGTAAACCTAGGGGAACGTGGTATATTTTATTTGAAACCTTTGAAATGATTGAAAACGTTATTAAAATTCGGGAATGGCTCCTCCGGGTAAAAAGGGTTTCACTTAATAAATAAGCATCAAAACGAAAAATCACATGAGATCTTTTTTGTCGCGGATAAAAGTAAACTAAGCGGCCCGTGGTATATTTTCATCAACGAACGTTTAGGAAAGAATAAGAAACCAAACTTTTCTGCGACCTAAAGTTCGAAAAAGCGATAATTTTGGTTGCCATATTACCTTACCTCATAAGGAATCCTCGGATCGAATAACCATAAAAGGCCTTTTTATTCCTTGTTTAATGAAACTTAAGGGAAAATAAGAAACCCAACTTTAGTGCAATTTAAAGTTAGAAAAAGCGGATTTTCGTAAATATTTTACACACGTATAAATGGTAAGGGTGAGGTGATGTAGGTATGACATCTGGCGTTTTAAAAGTCTATAGTAAGTAACGACGACATTCTAGTGAACGTTAAACAATCGCTCCTGTTTACAATACGATTTTCATACTGAACATTTGAAAAATCTCCAATAAAGCTCATCACTAAATCTATATGTTAGAAATTTCATACATCCACACATGATCTATTCATCCGACATCGCGAGCATCCGGCCGGTCTAGGACGCGAGTATATATATATAAAATCTTAAACATGTTTGACTTTACTTAGATGTTGAACTTTTTGCTAGAACATAATTTACATTTGCTTTGATGTTGTCTTCGCTTATAAAAAAAGAACAAATCTTCATCCAAAAGTTTTTTTTTAACTTTTATTGTGAAATTTACTAATAGAGCCATTGAGATTAATTTGTAAGAACTCTTATATCATCATAAGAAGAAAGGTAATATTGCCCATAATTAAAATATTTTTAATTTAATGTGTTCAAAATAACATGTATAAAATATTCTAATGTAAAAAATATACGAACTAATAATTAGTTGTTAAAAAAATTTTTCATAATATATCTAGGAAGACCTTTTAAATAGAATTATTAAAAAAATATGTATTAGTAGTTCTTCGAAACCTTTTCAGAATTAACTTGTAGAGACTATAGATCCTCATTTTAGGGCTTTTTGGTTTTATTTCTCCATCTAGAAATAGAGAGGAAATAATTTTCTTTGGTTTCTGAAAAATATGATCTGTGTTCAGTACAGTGGCTGTTCTTCTTTGAGGAGCCAATTTGTTCTCCCAATAAAGTATTGTTTAATTGTCTTATTTCTTAATATAACCTGTTTTGTGTGTTTTTCAGCTTATGAAAGTAATATTAACGTTTCAAGAGCCCTACCCGTTTATTTAACTATTCTTTCCCAACATAATGTAGAAAAGTTTTAATATATTTATTGAATGTATTACTTTATATTTTTCTTTCACGAATAGTTATGGGGGAGCACCTGTTGGTGATCAGATGCGAGACTTAGATCGGGGTTGCCATCTATTAGTCGCTACCCCTGGACGTTTGGTTGATATGTTGGATCGTGGAAAAATTGGTCTTGATAATTGCCGATTTCTTATACTTGATGAAGCTGACAGAATGCTTGATATGGGCTTTGAACCCCAAATTCGAAGAATTGTTGAAAATGAATCCATGCCTAGAACCGGTGAACGTCAAACATTGATGTTTTCTGCAACTTTTCCTAAAGATATACAGGTATTGATTTTTTTTATGTAATTTATTTAATTTATTATGTTGTCTCATAGACTTATATATACATGAAGGCACCCACATTTCATTGTAGAAAGGTTAATTTAACATAATGTTCAATAAACAATTCAAAACACATAAAATGCAATAATATGAGTATGCAATGAAATTTTATAATACAGTGCTTTCAAAATGTAACTATATACCTCTCTCTCTCTCTTTTTATCTGTTTAGCCTGCGGAACTAGCATAAGGTATTACTTCAGAGGATGAATGAGGATGATGTGAATGAAGTGTAGTCTTGTACAATCTCAGGTCGACCACTCCTGAGAAGTGTAGTTAATTGAAACCCAATCACCAAAGAACACCTGTATCCACGACTAACTACATACCTACATCATAAACACAATTATATGTTTGAGAGATTGTATTTCATTTAATGAAAGTAATGTGTATTAGGTTGGTAATTCTACATTATGTGCGGTTTGCTTATGTAAGCCGGTCGGACTTGTAACTGAGATGAGTAGGTGAGACCTTGTCTTTCTGTTTGCAGTCAGTATGGTGGTAACTTCAGAACAGCAAATATTTCTCATTGAATAAATCATCGGCAACTATAGTAGGTACATTAGGACAACATAAATACCAATTTTCTGCTAGATTTTCAGATACTCTAGTTACTAATTGACTAAATAGTGTAATAGTGCTAATTGAGAATTTAGGCAGACAAGATCAGTAAAGTACTGTGAGCCGAATCGATAGATCATTAGAACTCAGAGAAAAAGAACGCAAGACATGTCAGATGCTGTGTAACTGATATGTCCCAAAAAGACCTCGCAAAAGTTGGCCTGACTGAAAACCATCGGCATGACAACTGCATACAAGGCAGTTATTCTGATGATATTTTGGTTTATGTTTTCTATACCAATGAGGCACGTTTCCATTTATCAGGGTGTGTGCATTTCACATGAACAACTTGTGAGTCTTTGAGAACAGAATAAACGCATGCATGGATGTTCACAGGAACCGTTTCTAACAGTTGCTGTGAGGTAAGTTAGTATTGTGTATTATATATATTAGTGCATGACACTGAAACATTTTGAATGCACTGTATTATATTATTTGACACTGCCTGCAAGATCACGCAACCAGTGTGTCGATAAACCTAATTTAAGTAGCAACTTATGCTAAGTTTTTCATCTGTCACAGATAGTAGTTGGAGATGTAATGAGCTTCTGAATAGAATAAGATTAAGATCTTCTTTTAAAAACTCATAAAAAATCATAGCATTATTTGCATAATTAAGAAGTTTTGATTAAAAGTGTTTCTTTGCATAACAAGGTAATTATTGAAAAATAGTGGATAGTGTTGTGTAATTAATGAAATGTGTAATCTTAAATAGGTTTTTTTTTTTTTTAAAGTAAACACTTCTGCTTGTTCTCCATGTTTGTGTAATCTACAGTCAATTCATTATACAAACAGATTTTTTTTTATAAATTTAAAATTTCATTAAGTAATTAAGGTTCTTTAGTATGTGCACCTCAGAATTTGACACATTAAGCTAATGAGAGTCATACAGAAATATATTAAACAATCACAATCTTTTATTCCCAAACATGAGATAAGAATCCCTAAGAATGTAGCTGTAAAGATAATTTTAAAAATCTTTTATAGAGCGGTAATTTCTACTCCCTTCTGCCATGTATGATGTTATTAAAAAAATCTCAAATCATGTTAGTCCTTTTAAAGACATCGCCTATTGTCAACAGAATTAACGAACTTTTATTTAAGAAATCATTCATGTCGGCAAGGAAGAGAAGGGTTTCTGAAATTGATTCTCTGGTATTCCGTTGACGGTGTTATCAAAGGTACTTGAAAAATCAAGAATAGAAGAACCGTCTACAGTCTTGCGTTTTTTGTTTTCAGTAATAGATTTTAGCCATCCAAGCACACAACAACACCTTAAAACTTGAACTTGCTAGCAGGAGAGAATGATTTACACAGTTAAAAGCCCTAACCGGTCAAAAAATAAGCCAGAAGCTCTCCGTGACCTGTTGAAGGCCTCGGCTACACGAGTTTACTAATTTGTGTAACCCCAAATCTTTTTATTTTTGTAAAAGCCAAATCAGCTATCGGTTAAAAATTTATTATTTTTTAATTATGAGACTTATATCTTGTTACTTGATTGAACCGCTCAAACATTTTTAGAGGAATTGTAATATACATAGAACATCAATTACTAAATTCTGTTGGTAAAACTGTTGAATACTGAAATATTTTTAAAATACTATATCCACAGGTAATATATCTTATTTTAACCAAATAAAATAGATATATTTGGTTCTGCTATACATCCAACACATAGTAATTTAACCTGGAACATAGAAATTTACATATCATTGTTGTCAGGAACCAGACTGAGGTTAAATTTAAATTATTATTATTATTTTTAAAATGACTGAAATAGTGACTGGTTAAAATGAAAGTAACATTTTATGTAGTTTTTGTAGTTTAGAGAAATAATATTCATCTTCAACCGGTTTTTCATCTGTAAAAGTTTACAAATAAATATGAAAAAGTCATTATGCAAATAGTTCTAATCATACCGCAACGAATGACATTCAAAGCAGTGATGATACTAAAATTCACTGTTTAACAAAACATTCAAACTGCCAAAGTAAAAATAAGAATCGTGGCATTCATTTACTGGGGTAGGAAAAGGCCATCATTTATTTCATTGATTTTAACTTCAACCAAATAAATGTGGACACACTTAAAAGTGACGCAATGAACAAATTGCATTGGAAAATACAAAATAAACACCAAGGAATTTTCATAAAAGAAATGTATCTATTACATCATAACAACAACACCTGTACAAATATTGCTTCAGTTTGATGCAAAAAGGGCAGGTAAAAAAAATGTACAACTATCGTTATATCATTTGGTCAAAAATATTGAATAATAATGAATCTGTCTGAACTGAGTACAGAATGCATAATGATGCAAATGTAAACTGTACTTGTCTTCCTAAGCAGTGATATTATGTTAGTAGGATTACTAAATCCAGTATTAAAACCAAGACTGCTTGGAACATAGTAAAAGATTTATTTTCTGTGTCTGATGAAATTATTCAAATTACTTTTGTCTCATTAATCACTTGTATATATTTCATCCCCTGTCAAAGGTAATCCAGAAAATTAGAATCTCATGAAATGAGAATTCTTGAACTGTAATCATTTAATTTTTATTATGACCTCAACATTTTTAGCAGTTTGACACCAACAGCTGACAAAGGCATGTGGCCTTTTACATCTGTCTGTAATATACATGTGTAAGTCAATTGCGAAATATATATTTTTATATTTTTACTATATTGTAATAAAATCTTATGCAATTATGTATGTAAAATGTAAAAGGTAGAACAGAGGAAATGCACATTTTTCACTACTGAATAAATTTGGTTGTTTTAATTATAAAAAAAAAAAAAAAAAGTTTCACATTGAATAATAATATTTTTATTGCATTTTTGAAATCAATATACACTAATTTGGTTCAGAAAATAGTGTCAACAAGATGACATTCTTGCAGGATGCAAATTCAGAGCATCTCCTCAAAGCTCTGCATAGCTTTCTCCAACATTTCATTTGCCACAGCTTCAATCTCTTGATGAATAGAAATTTTTAGGTCTCTTGATTGTGTGGGCCTTGTTCACATACACTCTTGATTTCACATAGTTCCACAAAAAGTAGTCACAGATCAATAGATGAGATCTAGGTGGGGGCCGAGAAACATCACTGAATCGTGAAATGACATATGTAGGAAACATCTGTAGAACCACTTTAATCATTACTCTTGCTGTGTGAGTTGTGGCACCATCCTGTTGGAACTACATTTCTCTCATGTTCACCTGACGCCTTTCAGTTCCTGGATACAGGAGATTGTTTAACATTTAATGTAGTTCACTGATGTCACTGTAATTGCAGTTCCCCCTTCTTCAAAAATGTAAAGACCAGCAATCCCTAACTTGAAAACTTCACTAAACTGTTACTTGTGAACTGAGGAGAGGTTTTTGATGTACTTCACATGGGTTCTTTGACACTCGTACTTTCAGTTTTGTACATTATTAATATAGCTATCTCAATTCTCAATAGAAATGGGTTTTGTCACTCATCATTGTTAGAATGTTTGCATCTCCTGTGACGTAGTCTTCTTTGCATAATCTTCATAATCATCTTTTGTACAGGTGAACGTTGAGATCACCATGTAAGGTGCGATGACGTGAACAACGTGAAATACCCAGTGCTTCAGCCTTTCAACTAGCAGATTATTTCAGACTAGCAAGAAATGCCCTTTTTACTCTGTCTGTTTTTTCCGGAGTTCGGATTGAATGGGGAAGACCAAGTGGTTTTTCCTTCATCGGAGACTCAGTATGTCTAAACGCCTCAACCCATCGGAATATGGTGTTACAATGTGGAACTACATCTAAACGTTCAACATTAAAATTTTGGGGAAAAGATTTTGAACCATGACCACAGAATCATTGTTTTTAAAAACTTTCTTTCTTTGACTGTTTAGCCTCCGGAACCATCGTAAGGTATTACTTCAGAGGATGATGTGTATGAATGAATGTGAATTAAAGTGTAGTCTTGTACAATCTCAGGTCGACCACTCCTGAGAAGTGTGGTTAATTGAAACTCAACCACCAAAGAAC
>JAAAKQ030213577.1:0-11596 GCA_010016005.3 Zanna intricata | reverse complement strand
TGTAAGCAAATTATATTTCTGACTGAAAGCTCGTTTTGCCTGTGCTATTCGGCATTTTATATCGCTCCTGCTTCGTCTATCTTTACTGACACCTAAGGAGCCCAATAAAACCAGCTAAAAATTTTTACGGATGTTAATGTACGTATGTGCGCCGGCCTTCGTGGTTGAGTGATAACATCAAGATGCTATCCGGAGGTTTCGGGTTCGAATCCCGGTCAGGCATGGCATGTTTCATACACACTACAATTCATCTCATTCTCTGAAGATATACTTAACTGTGGTTCCGGAGGTTAAAAAAAAAATATATATATACGTATGTGCGAGTGTTCAATATTGACGTCTATAATACTTTGTATCCCAAAAATTACTGGTCCGATTTTCACCAAACTTGGTCAGATTAGTTCTATATAAGAGACATTGACGCTATTAAATTTTAAAATTAAAAAATGAAGGGGCTGAGGGTGTAGAGCAAGGTCACCATCCGTATCTCAGAATTTCGCCTAATTAAGGTGATATTGTTCTTAGGCACATTTGTTAACGATTAACAATATTTCCCAAAAAAAAGTTTTAGAAACCCATACTCACCCCAAAGAATGTTGTTGTAGTCGTCTGCTATGTGTCGTCACAGGTGAACATTAGAATTAAATAAATGAATAATATTTAAAGTGTAAAAAGTAATTTGGTCTGACTGGGTCCAGACCTCAATCGCCCGGTCGATTCGGTACCTGATGCGTTAACCCTCGCGCAAATTATAAATATTATAAATTATAAATATTTTAAATTAAGTTGAGTGTGTAAACCGACATCAGAAACAACCCACATTTTAGCGCCTACACCTAAAACAGTATTGTCGGCTTTTTTAAATACGTCTTAATTTTCAAATTAGTATACTTCATGTTTTAGTATACATGTTTTAATAATAATTTAGAAACAAACAATATTTGTATAATTTATTCAAACGTATAAACCTTACATATAAATAATATATTGTAAAAAGGATTATTATATTGATTTAGGTGTTACATCCATAAGTGATCTATCATAACCAGATACTGAAACCGGAAAGAGTTGGCTTTTTCATTATAAATCCCTGACATGCAGTTTTAAAATCTGAAAGGAATAAAATATAAGCCAAATAATTTCGAAACCGGAAAAACTAATTTTCAATGCCATCTGAAATAATTATATTTTTTTTACTCCTGTTTCATCAATTTCATTTGGTTTTAAGAGTTTAATTAACAACAATTTATGAGAAATTTCAGCCTGACAGTGTAAAATATAAACCATCGAATTATGGCTAAGAATTTATTAAGAGGCAGTACAGTTATAAAATAAAAATAGTGTTCAGAAAGTAACGCAACCTTATGGGTAAATAAGTTACTATAGTTGTTTTTAAGTGGTCTCCATTAAGTGGCGAGTCACATAATAGAATACGACATTGCGTGCTCTTAAACAGATGTTGTAACTTTGTTGATGAATTGTAGCGACAAATCCTTCAGTTTCATCCTGCGATTCGGGAATGATCTGAGGATGAATTTTGTATGCGGCATCCTTCAGGTATCATCACAAGAAAAATTCAGGAGATAATAAATCAGGATACCAAGTGAGGTCACATCCACTTTGAAATCACTTAACCATGAAAACACTGATCAAGGAAAGTCAGTGTTGTTAGCTACTTGAGCCGGACGTAGCAATGTCCTGCTGAAACGACGTGTACTCTAACTGGACCGCAGGTATACATTATACAAATTGTTGCACCATCTGTATGTAGCGCTTACTGTTCACCGTGCCATTGAAAAGAATGTCATGACGATTTTCCTACGTGAAATTTTACACTAATCACCCATTTTTTGTCCGTGCAGAGGAGACTAGTGCGACTGATTTTGATTTTCCGAACACCAGATGCGTGAATTGCACCTTTATGCAACCGTGTCTCGTCAAACCAAAACCAATCAGAGTTCTTCCCCAACTGGCGTTACAAATGACATGTACCGCTGATAGAAAACCACACATTTCCAGCATATGCAGATAACAATTCGTGAACGATACGATTCCTGTAGGATGCATCTTTAAACACTTGCGTAATTCCGTGCGAGCACTACTAACGGAGAGACCAGACCGGCTAGATAAGCATCGCACAGACGTCTTGGAACAAACAGATTACGCTGCTTCCACGTCAATCAGCGTTTCGGGTGTTACAATCTGGCATCTACAGCCTGGCACATCTAATCTATTGGGTTCTCTGCTGCATTGTGCAACCCATTTTTCCTCAATTAAATCAGCAACAAAACACTCTGAACACTGAATACTAAGTAGAGTAAGAAAGGCGGCTCTTTACGCGATCTGTAAATGTTTTAGTTGTTTTATACTTTCATGTAGAGTTTAAAAAAATAATACAGAAAATTTTAACGGTATTAAATTTTTATGGAAATAATATAAGTAACCAAAAACAGTTTTGTTCATTATTATCCAATTAAAAAAAAAAAAAAAAATGGGATATATGTTTTCTTTTTATGATCGTTAATTTAACGTCGTTGTTGTTATTTACGAAAATATAGTTTAAAATAGATGTTGAAGGTAAGACCAGATGGAGCGGAAGAATAAATTTACTGGTGTTATGTTTACCCCAGTTGAGTGGGTGGAAATACCTACAGAAATGAAAATATTGATCTTCGCTTAAGGGGGAAAAACAGACCCACACCTTTATTTTTGTGCATAAAATGCATTCCGATTCTCCAGGTTTGAAATTATAATTTATATATATGTATATATATAGATTAGAGCATCAGATTAAATTTCTGATGCTCTTTTAATTTCCTGATTTTCCAGAATTATTATTTTTTGTAATTTATTTTTTTTATCCTTGTAGAACTGTATTTTTTTTCGAAATAAATTACTAAACCTATTTTATTAACTTATTCGCTTAGTTTCTAGGCTTTAATTCGAGCCTCGGCCGTGTGTTTCGAAAATATCGCTATTTCATCTCTGAAGGTTAAAAGATTGTATTTATAAAATGTGTTTTTATATTCCGTATTAACAATATATACAATACTTAGTTTTTCGAGTTCATTCTTTCATTCTCAAATTAATTTTTCTAGGGTGCAGTTAAAGAGGGTCGGGAAAGTCAATCTCCTTATCTGACGCCTGTTTTTATTTCAAACGGTTCAGAAAGATCCCTAAGAAATGTAACTTTTTATATGTAAGCGTTTCATGAATAATATTAATTGTTTTGGAGTTTATTTTAAATTTCACTTACCCGTCTAGATAGCGCTATAGCTCTAGAGGGGAGAAAGAATTGTAATCGATCCGATTTGGACATAAGTGATTTTCACCGGAAGTAAACGGTTTGACAACTAACAACTCAAAAAAAGGATGGAAATTTCCTGGATATTAATGTTCGTATGTACGTGTGCGTTTTCGGTGTTGGCCTCTGATTTAGAAGCAATTTCCCTTATATTTCCAGAACTACTGGAACGATTTTTATCAAACTCAGATCTCTACTATTATACATGGGGCATTGATGCCAATAAATTTTCAACTGAAAAGGTGAGACTGAAGTGGGCGACACTGTAGTCTCACTTCGCTTAAGTGTCACTTAATTCTGAGTGAAGGTCACTCACAGGTTATAGAGATTTCGCCTATTTAAAGTCATATTTTCCTTAGACACTGTAATTAACTATTAAAAAATTACAATATTTGAAAAAAAATTTGCAAAATCGCACCCCCACCATAAAATACTCTAAAGTAGTGCTACGTT
The DNA here is from genome assembly GCA_010016005.3 of Zanna intricata. Lineage (NCBI taxonomy): Eukaryota > Metazoa > Arthropoda > Insecta > Hemiptera > Fulgoridae > Zanna > Zanna intricata. The sequence goes on along the minus strand of JAAAKQ030213577.1, from coordinate 7,839 downwards.
GTGATATCGCAACTGATGTTACACGGCTTCCACGGAAAAACAGACTTGCGATGTATCGTTGGCTTTTTGAAAATCTTTAAATATCGTAATTAATTTTGGTTTTCTAATTTTCTGGAACTACTGAAAATTTGTTTTAAATTAAATATTTGTTCCACATAACTTCTTTCGGATCTAAATCTATTTCTGTTACCGGCTGTACTCTAATTTTATACGGAACTGGTAGAAGAAAGATCCTTCTGTAATTATTAATATCTGTTATGTTTTCTTTTTTACGGCCGAATATATTAGCTAACGCCTTTTCCATTCTTTCGGGATTTTCTCTTTTTCCCAGATTCCTTTTAGAATAGTTTCCAATTTGGAGCTTTATTCATCGACCGGATACTTTAACATTTCTGTTACTATGTAATCCTTCCGACAAGTTTTGTTATTCTTTAAAGAATTTATAATTAAGTATGAGTTCATCCTTAATTTTTTTTAACAACAATTTTAACCGGTTTAAATACTATACTGCTTTATTTTTAATCATACATAATTTGATTATACGAAATATTCCGAGACGTATTCCCAGAACTTCAGATACTTTTTGCTTCGTTTTCCTTCTGCACGCCATTTTGTGATTTTCAACAAATAAATTATATCTTTCTTTCTAAAGAAAAAAAAATTAATTCTTTTTCTTCATTTCTGTTGCTACGTTGACATTAAAATATAATAATGAAGTAAAAGGATACATTTTTTCTTCGATGGATACATTTAATTTACTTCCGAGAGGGTTAGGGCCTCTATCTTGGCTTAAAACATTTCCTGGAATAACATAGATGTATCCTGAAATTTAAAAGAGATTCCCATTGAGACCCCAGTGTTTTTCTCTTTCCTTGCCAAAACACAAATATAATTTCAGATAAATCGTTCGAGAATTATAAATCGTCGTGCACTTCATCATCGATGAAAATGCGAGAACATACAGCAAAAAAACCAACGCACCGGGATTTTTTATTGTAAAGACTAATATTACTTATTAACCGTCCTAAAAAAACTAACACGGCAAAAATTATTTTAAAACATTTTAGAAAATAAATTTGAAAATTACTCTTGTAAACGTAATAGTCTAATTCTCAAGCCGACAGAAAAACAATTGGAGAATGTCCGGGAAGAAATGAATATAAAACAAAAAAACAAAACGTATCATCTTTTCTTCTTTCTTTCTTGTTTTTAAGGTGTAAATACGGACAGATAAAATAATAAAGGAAGGAATGAAAAATAAAAAAAGTTAAGGATAACCGGTAAATTTTAATAAACGTGTTTGAAATGTGTTTTACTTTCCCGTCTAATTAGCGCTACAGCAGAGCTATAGCTCTAGTAGGGAAAATATTGTAATCGGTTCAATTTCGGCGTACGAGGTTTTCACCGAATTTTAACGTTCTGACAACTAAGGAACCCAAAAAACCGAATGGAAATTTTCCGGATGTTATTATTCTTATGTGCTCGGTGTCTGCCTCTAAATCACTTGTATCTCCAGAACTATCGGACAGAATTTTACTGAACTCGGTCAGATTACTTCTATATATGGAGCATTAATGCCGTTAAATTTTCAACCGAAAAGGTTAAGTCGAAGATCACTCTCAGAATATCGAGAATTCGTATAATTAAGATCATATTTTTTCTTACCCGCATTTGATAACGAATAAAGAAGATCAACTCTGACAAAACAATTTTGCAAAATGCACTCCCACCTCCATAAATGCTCTAAACTAGTACCGCTATGTTGTGATGTCACAGGTGAACGGTAGAATTAAATAGAAGAATAATATTTAAAGTGTAAAAAAGTAACTCGGTCCAGCCGAGTCTCGAACTCGGTCGCCCGATTACGATTACTTGGTTGCTAGTGCGTTAAGCCTTGCAACTACACCAGTCAGCCGACCGTATAAGCAATATTTGTTCTATGTAGGTCGTAAAATTACACTAGTTTAGTTAGTGCCGACCGTCGCCGCTAGTACCGCCGCACTCGCAAGAATTATATACGGTATGCGCGCTTTAGTTATAATCATTGAATTAAATAAACGAAAAATTATTATATTTAAATAAAATTATAAATGTTTTTAATTAATTTGTGTGAGTAAGGCGTGCATCAGAATCAATCCAGAGTTATAGGACTTCAACGTGACAAACCTAACGTGACCCGTGACGGGAACGTCCTACATGTGTGTTGTCAACTATTTTTAATTTACTTAATATTGTAATTTTTTTTTTTTTTAATTTTAATCTAAAATTTGTGATATTTTTGTTACAGGTAAGAAGTAAACAGTTTAATAAATTAGTACTTGATTTCGATTTCTGTATTCGTCAATTGTTACTCCCAACGAGTGATTTGAATTTTGAAAAATCTTTCATAATACTAGTATTAATGGTATGTTCTTTTCAATTATTTCTTAATTTCACATTTAATAACGAATATTTTTACATCTATCAACACTAAATTTTAATCTTAGTCCAACGGTCAACCATTGTGGTTTTCCTTTCTCGTTATACTTTAACAAACAACGAATCGACTTAAATTTGCCACTACAGATTGCTCACAACAGGCAATCTGTAAATTTAAACGAACGTCATCTTCGTGACGTTCGTTTAAATTTGATTGCAATGCCGCAATCATTCGTCTACTGTTGATTCCGATCGTTTTTTCTACCTCTCACATAATTCAAAAACCGATGAACGTAGCAACAACCGTCTTCTTTTATGGTCTCGATGTCGTCGTGATTCGAGAAAAGAGATTTAGTGTTATCACGCGTCGGCATTCCTAACTCTTAATCGACTTTTAAAGGATGAGTGAATCGGACTTTCTCCATTTTCGAGGTATTAACGCTGCGAACAACAATTTTTTGTCGAGACATCCCGCGATACGTAATTAATAACATAACATAATAACAGAGGCGATCCGACCTACTACTCCTGTAGTCTCTAATCCCACCCGTTATGGATTATCCGTTACTCTGCGCCGGTTCTCGCGCGTTTGAGTTGTACTTTCATTTCATCTATACGTTATCAACGAAAGTAAAACGTAATAAGAGCATAACTTTAAAAGCTCAATGTTTATTTTGAAACCCACGGTGTTTTGTTTTAAAATATTTATTTATTTTTATGTGAAAAACTTTATCGTTAATAATTCTTTGTTCGTTACCACTATCCCGTTACCGACTCGCCAGTCTGGTTAAACTAAATAAACTAAAGTAACCAGTTTATTCTCGTAGATTATAACGAATTGTAATTTACTTTTAAATAGTGTAAGCTGGAGGTTCTGAATTTATTATCACTACTATTATTTTTTTAATTAATGTTGATAACTACGTTATATTTATTAATATGTATTTGCTTAAAAGCAATAAATAAAAAAAATTTGTCTATTAGCAGCTATAGAGCGCGTAGAACGTTGAAGGATGAACGATATGCTTCGTCTCAACTTTACTGCTTTACGTTGCAGTTTGTTATTATTCAGTTTTAATTTAAACGGGCTTTATCATCGATTACAGCGGTACGGTGTAAGAAACTGATCGTTTAATGAACAAATGACTTCTTATCTTTTTCCCTACATAAAATACAAGATTTCCAAGTTAACACATCTAAGATTAAATATCAAGGGATATCGTATTTATCTACTTTTAAGTAATACTTGGAGGAGAATGTTGAAAGCGTTTTGTAAAGTAAGGTTACGATAGTTATGTTGCCGGCCTCCGTGGCGCGAATAGTAGCATCTCGGCCTTTCATTCTGAGGTTCCGGGTTCAAATCCCGGTCAGGCATGACGTTTTGACACACGCTACAAATCATTAAACTCATAATTTTAACAATATTTAACGGTGGTCCCGGGGGTTAAAAAAAATTATAATTATGTTATGCAACATTGCATTTTAATGTGATAAAATAATTCTGTAGTTTAAAAAAATAATATTAAATTGATAAAAGGAAATTAACAAAAAAAAAAAATATATATATATATTATAAATTATTATATAGACAGAAACACACATGTATCACACAAAATCGTGTAGATTCAATTCATATTGTAATGTTTCAAGAGTTGGGTTGGGTTCATGTATGTCTGTGTGTGTGTGTGTGTGCAGCTAAGTTGTGAAATCGCTTAGAGGATTTTTCCACTACTATATTCTGGAAATTCATTTCCTTTTTCTCACCGGCCACGTTTTCCTTTTGTTTGCTTATCTTTTGTGCTAAAATAATAAAAAAGGAAGTCAAGTACATCCTGTAAGATACTCTTTTACTCAATAGCGAGTCTATTTGAATTCTTTCGTCTATTTATGGAATAAGTTAACACACGCGCTAGCGCGTGCACACACACACACACATTTTTTCACAGATTTATTATTTTTTAAATTAATTACGCTTTTTCAGTCGCATCGCAATACAAATTAACAAAATTTCATTAAAAACAATTAATTTATTCCATTAAGACGATGAGTACAGGATGGATATAAATGATCTATAAGCAATTTTCCAAAGATTCGTCCTCTAAGTCTAGTGTACTTACGTTATAAGACGATAATACGTAATGAATCAATGTATTATTGAACAAAAATTAAAAACCACTCCGTGGCGGAATGGTACCGCCTCGGCCTTTCATCCGGAGGTCCCGGTTTCAAATTCCGACCAGAAATGGCGATTTTCATACACCACACAAAATTCCATTTCTACATCCCACACACAAGCTTCAAGCTTCTGCAGTGATTTCGTCAAGCCGAAAACATTAAGGTATATTCAGTTAATAGGATGTAATCGTGTAATTTTACATTCTTTCGTATTTTCAACAGTTACATAAAACAAGTAAGTGGAAACGTGTTTGTTATAGACTGTTAAATCCAAACATCAAACCGGAAGTAATGTATTCCGTAAGTAGATATGTTCTGAAAAATTAAAAAATTGGTAAGTAAACAAAAAAGTTATAAATGTCAAAAGACGCCTAAGGCTTTTCATTAAAAGTTAGCGATAAACATTTTGGGAAATTTAATAACCTTTTCGTGTTTTTGATATCGTAGATAATTGGATTAAGGAAAATGATACGTCTCTGAAATTAATTTTCTAATTAATAATTTCTCTGAAAATATATTTCTAAAACAATACACCTTTCTGTTACTTATATTTCTATAATAATTAATTTTAAAACCCTAAGCTCAATAAGTTTCTGAACACGAATAACTGATGAAACGAATATAATTGTTCGTTACTAAAATCTCCAGGAAAATATGCAAACATATAAGGAAACGATGTCGTTGAATTAAATATTTATTTATAAAGAGCTTAAAAACGCAATTTATTTTCGATTGCTGTATCGATTGCAGTGTTCAATTTAAAGAGTCCCATCACTTAGTTTAGTTTAAAAATAATAGTTTCTTAGCAAACACTCTGAAAATAATTTACAGAGCGTTTTGAAAATAATATACAAATAATTCTTTCGCATTGTCAACATATTTGACTATGTTCCTGTGTATTCTTGTTAGGAATACATTGCATATTTCCTGGATGACATCGGTAATGTTTGTCTTCTATTCCTGCAGGGTATGTGAATCGCTCCTAAGAAGATATAAATGATCGGTCCACCCCAAATTTGACTTTTGACTTCTGAGAGTTTCCCTCTTTCTCCTTTTGAAGATTTCCCTTTTCCTTTTCACCCCTTGGAAGTTTACCCTTTCCCCTTTTGAAGTTGGGATTTAAAATTTTAAATAACCCAAATTCGAGACCCCTAAATATTTCATATAAAGAAATTTGTTCGCTACAAGTAGCAATCTTTTATACATTTTCAGGGTTAATGATTCTTTTAAGAGTAACCTTTGTCTCCGAATTCGAGGGACCAAAATAATTCGTACAAAGTAGCAAAATGCAGTAAATTTATTGGTGAAACAGATTATTTTTTAAACTGCTTGAACCTAGTCCAAGAAAACTGCGTGAAATTTTAACTAGTTTTCATCTTTCAGTCCAAGATATCCGTTCATACTTTGATATTATCATTTGCGCAATTTTCATGACAAAGTCTTTATTACCCGAATTAATAAGAATAACTTAAATTTCACCGTGGTAATCGGCATCAGTTATATCCGGAAGATTGGCAACTGTAATGCTATCTATACCCGCCAAACCTGATCTGAATCTTATTTGCGGTTCCAAATTTTCGGTAACAATATAGCAGCGATACCGGTCGGGATGATTTTTATTTCACCAACTTTTAAAAATGTATCGATTGCTGAAAATAAAATTTCGCGCTTTGTTTGATGTATATTTGGGAAAAGCAATAAAATTAATTAATTTCTTACCTTCAATTTAGACATTCAATTTCTTAATTTAAAACATTTTTAAATAACTATATTAAAAAGTTAATAATGCAAAACTAATACTTTATAAACACTATTCCATCAGTCCAAATTCGGCCCGATAAAGTTTATATTATGTTTAATGAGATGTTATTTTTTAATTTTGTTATTTCGTTTTCATCAATTATTTTTGCGATAATTCATTTAATCTCTTAGAGTTTATTTTCTACATACATCGTGATGGCAGCTATCACGAGATCTATAACATGTCTATTTATCTCATCATCTACATAGTTATCAACTCTTGTTTTAAGAAAAGCGATTATTATCATAAACTTTCTAGTTTTTCAGCCGACGTCAGTTTTTCAGTCACTATATAATTTTTAACGATTATATAATATTCTATTAACGCCTGATTTAATCTTTCCAAACCGACAAACTCTTCACTGGGATCTACTGTGTATTCGTTAAAACATATTTTTAACCCGTTTAAAATTAACTGCGTCACCATCGTCAAGCGGATCATTTTTCACAATCTGTGATCATCCCAACACCCGTAGGGGAAGACACTCACCGAATGACGTTTCCGGTCGAAACACCACCCCTCCTGTTCCTAGCCATGAGGGGCTTTACCAGGAGTCGTCTTATTGACATTCGAAATGATTACATATTTCAGTCATCAGCCAGGCCTCGGACGGGATGCCCCCGATGCAAATGCCGCGGTCGACATTTAGCATCAGAATAAGATACCTCAGTAGCAAATGCCCTCACCGTAGGCTTAGGTCGATCTACACGTAGCCCTAAAACTATATAACCGCAGCGCGGAAGCGTGAAACCTCGCCTACTCTAAATCAATCTAACTACCCATGTGACTTTGAATACCAGTATGCGCAACGATCAAATCGATTGGAGATCAAAGTCCCACTCAAAACGCTGCTCGCAGCATCGAAATCTTGACCTACAACAACATTACATATGCAACATCTATTCACAAAGGGTTAGAACGGAGGCAATACCTCCCAAAGAACCACGTTCACGTGACATTCTCTTCTCGCCACATCATAGCTCACATTCAGACTCAACACCACCAAGGTCGCCCGCACAAACGATTCGACCCCGGCGATGCAAGACTAATATTCCTACCGACACTTCAGCAAAGCAGCGCAAACCTAAAAGGCAGTCACTGCCCCAACAGAGCTATGCCACAATGCAAACTCAGTATTAAGAAAGTACCCGTGGCTCGTCGCCAACATCACCTATGTCCAGCCACATAACTGGACATGGCGGAACCCTAGCCACCCAGGCTGCTACATCCTACACTCCTTCCGCAACCCTGCAAGATGCAATGGTCCGGAGGAAGCTAGCAACTACCTGCCACTCAGCCCGGGTCTTCCAATTGACCCTTAAATCAAGGGTCAATATCCCGAGCGCAAATTGACCCGAATGCAATCTTTCAAGTTCCCTAACCACTCTGTCACGCGCAAACTCATACCGGGGACAGACATACAGCACATGGCTAACATTGTCCGG
>JAAAKQ030213555.1:0-11597 GCA_010016005.3 Zanna intricata | reverse complement strand
ATTAATGGGAGGAAAATTATAAGTAAATAAAAATGTTTTCGGGTCAATATGACCCGAACAGAACAGCAGGGTTAAATTACATACACGCATTTTTTTAAAAAATAAAATGTACAAAAAATTTTATTTCATTAATAACCTTGGATATTTTTTCTTTTGTTTTTATTTTTGCTATTATATATATAAAAAATAAAAAGAAAAAGTAATAAAGTCTATTCGAACTGATGTGCCTTTCCCCTGTAGAATTAAAAAATATTATTAACATTTTATTTGGCTATAAATCTGAAACCAATGAAAATAAGTAACACTTATATCATGAAAAACTCTTAATGAAGGCTTATTACTGCAGTTAAGAAAAAGTCCATAATCCAAATTTTTGGGGATTTTGGGCTTTTTTGTACACTTTTGGTTTAGTTGATTGTAATCAAAAGGGGAAGTGCACAATTAGATGTTACAACAATCCTAAATCCAAAATTTCAACATTCTACGGTTAATCTTTTTGAGTTATGCGAGATACATACATATGTATGTATGTACTGACATCACGCCAAAACTAATCAAAATTGATTCAGGAATGGTCAAAATAAATATTTCCATTTAAATCTGATATTTTTCATAATTACAATACTTCTTTATATGAAGTACAATGAAATAAAGAGGCAGCAAATGTTATTCAAACATGACAGCACACCATCCCATTATTCATAAGGCATCAAACAGCATTTAAACTTAAATTTTCTGAGCAAATGGATCGGTCAAGGTGAGCCAAGTAATTGACCTCAAAGATCCTCAGATTTAAAGCCCTTGGACTATTACCTTTGAAGTCATTTAAAGGAACTTCTTTACGCAGAAAAAGTAATTCTAAAGAATAATTATCGAATTGAATTTTAAACGCTACTGAACATCTTTAACAATGACCACAATACTATTGAAAAGCTTCCTTTGATGTTACACATCAAACTAGATTAAAGTATAAAAGTAAAAATATCCTTATAAGTAAAAGAATACTTTAAACTTTATACAAGTATAAAGTTTAAAATATACTAGGCATAAAGTATCAAGCATCATTTTGAACAGTATCTGAAGGTACAAAAATTAAATTAAAAAAGAATAAAACAAAATTAAAACCAATAATTCTTTTTTGTCAGTTCATTTATGGTTCTCTGTTTTTCTTCAGTAAAATTTTATACTTTAAAACATGCATTTATTAGTCATTCAACAAAGTTATTTTATTGAAAAACTAATAAAACTGTTTTCACACAACAAAATTTTCATTTTTGCTTCAGATACATTTAGTAGTAATTCAATAGTAAGAAAACTACTGGAAATACAGTTCTGGAACCTATTTTATTCAATTTTTTAAGTCAAAAGAGGTCAAAAAAATAGGGGAGAAATTAATGTCCTAAAAATTTCAGTATGATCCCATTTCAGCAGGGGAGCTGAATTCTGGGCGAAATCTTTCGCTATCTTTAACTCGCTAACGAAACATTTCAAATGCTCATTATTTTGATGAGAGGAATACATCTGTGAAGTATGTCAATTTCCTCACGGGACATCTGTATATAAAAGTCATGGAATAGTAATGTCTTTGTCTCATCTAAAAGGGACTCAAATTCAAGTCCTGCACTTTTCAAATGCCATAAATTTTATATGATCAAAAACCTGTCATTACATGAAAATATAAACTAAATAATATAGAGTAATGTAAATTCTAAGAATACTCGATCTTAGAAAATCATAAATCCTACACATTATTTTTATATCAATTTTGTGCAATATATACAATAATGAGTAAAACTAATTATTAATCAGAAAATGGCCCAAGTATTCAAAAAAAGATCCTGATGGTGAATATTGTTATTAACAGAATTGCTCTGGTCTAAAACATCTGGCAAAATAATTTATAGATTCAATTAATATAATTTCATTTACATTATCACATAACTAACCTAATTTTCAGAAAAAAATTATCATGGAATAATAGTAATATAAATAAACAACAGGAAAACAATTATCGATAAACAACTCACCTTGATGGCTGTTTCGTAAGAGGACCTTCTTTTCCAAGCAAATGTAATACTCTAACAGCAAGGCTGGTGTGTTCACAGTCCTCAATAAATTCACAAAGATGAGCCAAACCTTTAGATGAGAATTAAAAGAAATATTAATCCTACAATAGACCAGAAATTGCTAAAAAATAAAAATTAAGTCATTAAATTTTATTTCCCTCTTTTTACACACACAGTACTTTTTGTTTTTTATTTTAATTTCCAGGACCACAATTATGTATTGCATCAAAGGATGAAATGAATGATTTGTAATGTGTGTTAGAATGCCATGCCTGACCAGGATTCGAACCCGGGACCTCTGGATGAAAGGCTGTGATGCTACCACTCACGCCATGGAGTCCAGCAAACACATACGAGGTGCTATCCAAAAGTTGGGGGAATTTTACCATAAAAATAAAATAGCTTACCATAACTTTTAATTTTCACTGTCTCCTTCAAAGTAGTCCCCTTGGGCATTGATACAGAGATACCACTGTTTATACCATGATTCCACGCAACCCTGGAAGTCTGCATGTATAAGTGTTTGAAGCAAGTTCTGTTTCTTCCTGAGTCTCCTCAATCATGTTAACGATGGCCTTTCAAATGAAATTTTATTTTCGGAAAGAGAAAAAAGTCACACGGGGCAAGGTCAGGCGAATAGGGTGGGTGGGGAATCACTACTATCTTTTTAGAAGCAAAGAAATTCCAAACGGCTAGTGATGTGTGCCCAGGCACGTTGTCATGGTGTAGAACCCAGCTGTTGTCACCCCACAGATCTGAACGTTTGCACCTAATGCTTTCACATAACTGCTTCAAAACCTCACAATAGAACATCCCATTGACAGTTTGACCATGAGGAACAAATTCCTTATGGATGATGCCCTTAATGTCGAAAAAACAATCATCATGGACTTCACATTGCTGCGAACTTGGCTTGCTTATTTTGGCCGCAGTGAACTTTCTGACTTCCACTGCGACGACTGCTGCTAGTTTCAGAGTCATACCCGTACACACATGTCTCATCACCAGTTATGATGTTGGAAATGAGGTTAGGGTAATAACCTGCTGAATTTTTCAATCACTACAGACAGCTACGCAATTTTGTTTCTGGTCACTGTTCAACAGTCTCGGTACAAATTTTGCAGCAATATGTCTCATCTTCAAATTGTCCAACAAGATCGTTACACAGACCCATATGACATTTGTACAATTGCACAAACATCATAGATTGTTTGTCTATGATCTGAATCTGCAACAATAGCCTCTCGCACTTTCACGATGTTTTCTAGTGTTGCACTTGTTGATGGTCTTCCTGAACGCTCATCGTCATCAACTGTCGTTCGTCCATCTTTGAATCATTTGTACCACAAAAATGTTTTACTCATAGCATTGTCACCAAATGCTTCCACAAGCATGAAATGGGTTTCTGCACCAGTTTTTTTATGAAGTAAAATTTGATACAGGTTCTTGCTCTTTAAAATCTGCCATTTAGAACTTCACCAAAGCAGTAAAACACATTACACAACCGCACGAAAGTCAACAATACAGCCTCTCACCGTCACAGCTGTTGGAACACTGATTCACAAAGAGTACTGTTAGCCACATCTAGTGGCAGAAAGTCATACCAGCAATGGTTCGCGCACAAAATTCAAATTCCCCGAACTTTTGGATAGCACCTCGTACAGTACTATGCAAACTTAAATACCATTGATTAAATATCATAATTAAATACCATAATTAAATATCATTGATAAACAGTTTTATTTGCTCACAAAAAATACATTAACTAATTAAAAATGAGACCCTTCTGCTTGTTGATAATAATGTTATTTCTTCTATTTTATGTTATGTTATTTATGTATACAATCAATTGCAGTTTTACACATTTCTACTACAGCAGACTGATTCCTGGATTTCATAACTTCAATTTTTCCATGGCTGTGCAATCCCCATTGGCCAACTATCTAATCATGATTCCACAGATGTTTTCAATGAAATTGTTATCAGAGAATTTTTCAAATGTATCCATCACAATTTAATTTTTTTAAATAAATATATTTTCCCACTTAGCTTTGAAGTGTGGTAAGACTTTAATTCATCACAGAAAACAGCATCATATTTTCAGTGTATCACCCAGCAGTGTAGTACATCTTTATATTTTCAAAGTTCATTATTACCTCCACATGAATTTGAGATTATATTAAAAAAAACCTGAAATAATTTTTTTTAATGATTTCTTCACAGATCGTACAATATCTTTTTGGAAATATCATTTCCTAGGAACCCAAATGAAGTATTTATACAGAAAAACCCAGAATTTTCTCCATTTCTACTCAACATATACATAAGTATGGGCTAAAATAATAGTGGTAAAAAACAATTTTTTTTTTTTTTCAGTCATGCATTCAATAAAGGTGTATCTGTTAATATTTCTTTGTACTGATTTTAAATCTGTAATCAAAATTGAAGAAATGGCAGAGTTTATATGAAAAGTAATGAAGAAATCCTCATTTTTAAAAAAAAATTATTATCACCTACAGTAGTATCTACTAAGTATTATCTAACTTAATACCTGCCTTTCTTTAGTTTTCTTCTATATTAAGTCACTCCTTCTACTCTTAGCTTTGATGCCTTTACGAGAGGTTGTCTTTTAGACTTTCTAAAGTTGAAAACACAATACAGTCATTAGTTTGGCTTCTGTAATGAAGCCACGAATGCAAATGCCTCGGCATACATTTTCATCAGTACATTACATAACCATCGCCTTTGTATGGTCTTTTCTAACCACAAATACAATCACCTACCAAAGTTACAATTCTCAACAATCAAATTAAGCAATTCCCAACAGTTTGATCTCCACCCCTTCTTCTCTCAACAAAGCTATCACATCCTAAGGTAAAAACTCTTTCTATATCTTACTTCAATTAGACTATGCACTCAGATCATTACTTAATGGAGTCTTAAAACATCAAGAATACTATCCTCATACGAACAAAACAAAGCGTAAAGACAATTTTGTCCTATAATTCAATTTACTGAAAGTCCTCTTGATTTATATAAAAATCAAGAAAATGATTCACAAATTTAATAAGCTTCTAATAAAGATATATCCCATTATTCTCTGCTCTGGTCTGTTTTTGGGAGCGAGGTCAATGTCTCCACTCTCCCATATCACAGCTCCATTACAGAGTTCTCCACAAATCAATTTCATCCTAACTGCGAATATCTCAGCTAATCAGGGCTCAATCCAACATCTATCTTGGCAAAGTAAGCATCCATATGGGCCTCTAGCCACCTGGGATGCTATTCTATCTACAACAGCATTAGAACCCTTCATCCATCCTCCGCAGGGGCTACCAACTATGTTCCATTCCCTTTCGGTTTTCCATTTAATTTGCAGATCAAAATCAGAATTGATCCTCATAAGCTCTCTAACTACTTCGGTACATTCAGCTTCATACCTGGAGCAGACATATAAGATATGGTGTACATCATCAATGGTCCTACACTCTGGGCACAAGCCTGAATTAATCAAACCAGATCCGGCCAACCTCTCCCAAAAAGCACTATGTCCAGAAAGAAACTGTGTAATAAGCCAATTGGGGAAAATCCACATCCACCTGACTATCTGCATACTTATCACATCAGGAAAAATACCATATGTATCATTTATATATCATGGTGAACATGTTTACCATGCTTATTATTTAGCCAAGCTGAAGTCTTAATTAAATGAAAATCATATATTGGTCTCCACCTAACAACCAACATGTGTCTCCTTCATCTGTGCAGTATAAGCAATGAAAATTGACGGTACCTCATTTCATTATGAAGGTAGACTTGAAGGCTTTCAAATTAGTTTCAGATGAATCTATAAACAATCTTCATTCTGTACGATTGTGACACAGTTTTAGTAAATTAATAACGTATTTATAACACTGAAGCACAACATATTATCTTGTAGGCTAACAGGTGCTGAAATTCTTGCTAATATCAAAAAAATATATTGACTTTAGTGCCATTTTCAAGGAGGTTCCAGCCTTTTAACTTTGAAGCCAGTAACTCTGACTGCATTTTAGACAAATTAAGCTCGCACATCAGATCAATAAATTCTGCTAATTAATTTTATGAGCTTCGGTGCTCTCATCTTAGAAATTTGGGTCTTTTTCTTCTTCTTTTACTTTCTAAATCACCATAGTCCATTTCATCATCAACATTTTCTTCTAAACTGTATGTTTTTAGTGAAATCAATACAAGTACTTCTACAAAACAAGTCTTATGGCTGAAGGAAGGCTAGAATATACAGCAGATTTCCTGAATTTATTTATGATGCCTTTGATTTTTGTACTAAAGTGACTGTCTATAAAGCGATCCTTAGGCTCTTTTAATGCCAAAAGTGCTGGCCTCCGTGGCGGGAGTGATAGTGTCTTGGCCTTTCATCCAGAGGTCCCAGGTCCAAATCCCGGTCAGGCATGATATTTTTCACACACACTACAATTCAGTCATCTCATTCTCTGAAGATATACCTTAACGGTGGTTCGAAGTTGAAAAAAAAAATACCAAAAGTACAGCAAATCTGTATATAAAAAATTCCCATTCAGCCAGCTGCTTAATAAATTATATAAGAATTATGCAAATATAAGGAGACCAAGACTTTATATAAGACTAGAGTTCATATGATTTTTTAACCAAAAGGGTAATATTTCTTCTTTGAGATTTAAACAAAACTCGCAATGGTATTTGTATGAAAGCCAAAGTGCAATCAATTCTCTGGTCTGGGTTATCCCACAGTAAAAATAGTGATTAAAATACAACAATTAAATCACTAGTAAATGCTACAATTGAGATAAACAGAATGAGTCATAATAAACATCAATGTCATACTATAATGTAAGACCCTATTAATCCTCCACATTACTCCACTCTAAGCATCTTATAAATATGATTCATTTAAAAATATCTTCAGACATAAATATTTCATTATTACTTTACACCACGACTCATAAAAGATGTTTAGAATAATGAAGAAAATAACTCAATTTGCATTTTTTTACAAGTGACAATTACAAAAAAAAAAAAAAAAAAATGAAACCATTAAAGTAATCTTTGAGTTAATAATTGGATTCAGCGACAAAATACATAACAATAAAGCAAAATAATTATTTTAAAAAGATATTGTAGACCAGTGTTATTTTGTTTATACATTAATTTTAATTTTCAAAGTTTGTTTTTTAATAAATGTTATTTTTAAGAATAAATGGATACACTCAGATATAAGTAATCTATTTTATTTTATTCATATAAAGGATTTATTCATGATGGTAATTTTTCTCTCAATAAAGTAAATAACTTTTTTTTTTTAGAAAATCATTAATTCATTATCTTTTAACACAAATTAAATCTAATTTTTTATTTATTTTAGTACAGTCTTTTCAGAGTGCTATGAATTTTTTCAGAGGCTGAAGCCTCTTGCTTAAACTTCTAAAAAATTTCTGCTATTAATCAACTGCAATATCTGTAATTACTTTACTAATATTCCTTTTAGCTTCTTCAGTTTTAAACTGAGGTTTAGTTATACAGAGACTTCTTCTCAAAAACTAATCCACGAAGTCTTGCACCGATTTAAATCAAGATCATACTGGCCAGGAAATGTCAATATTGGTAGAGAAGATATTATTCCCAAGCAATTGCTGTAATGCTGCAATAGAAACATAAGTAGTGTGCTGTTCCATCATCTTGTTGAAACCAAGATCACCTATAAAATCATCTTATTAAATGATCAAGTTAAAACTTTTCCAATTGTATTGATGTATTAAGCAAGATGTCCATTCAAAATAGAAAAATTTATGCCGGAAAAAATGAGAACAGGAGATAAACCAAGTAACGCAGATAATAAGTGAATGAGAATTAAAAAGAATTTAAAGGAAACTACAAAAAACATAATAGGGGTTAAAAATGGAAACAGAATATGAAAAGAGTGGTAAAATGTATAAACAGAAGAAGGTAGAGGGAGATAAAAAGAAGAAGGTAGAAGGAGATAAAAAGAAGAAGGAGAATATGAAAAGAGTGGTAAAATGTATAAACAGAAGAAGGTTGAATAATGAACTAAGGAAAACTAAGAAAGCTATGAAGAAGCAGCTTAAGTAAAGATGTACAGTGACAGAAAATTTGGCTACATCTCATAGCCGATGTTGAAGGAAGATACAAGCTAATGAATAAAAAAGCTTCAGAAGTAGTTTTTAAAGAGAAATGAGGGAAGAAGCTTTATAAGACAGGGGTAGACGTTGGAGAAACAGTTAATGAAGAGGAAATAAGGAGATGGGAAGAATACATTGCGGATTTATTTCCGTTAGAAGAAAACCTAAGAAAAAGAATACGGGAGTGGAAGAACAGTAAAAAAAAAAAAAAATAGGTAATTAAAATGATGAGAAAAGTAAAAGGGAAGGGATGAGATGAATTACCACTTGAACTGTTCAAAACACTAGGAAAGACAATGTTATTATTAGATCTACGTAATAAAACACTTGAAGAAGGAAAGTGGCTGGAAGAATTCTGGGCTACAGTAATGGGATCAATAGAAAAGAAAATAAATACAAAGTGTAAAGAACAGAGAACGATTAGCCTAATATCACATGCAAATACAGTACTATTAAAGGTTCTAAATAAGAAGACATGAAATAAATTGGATGACAGTATTTAGGAAGAACAGAATGGGTTTTGAAGGGGTGTTGGAACAAGGGACACTAAAAGGCTGCTAAGAGTAACAGGTGAGATACATGGAAAGGAGGCAATGAATGTATATTGTATTTGTCGACCTAGAAAAGGCATGTAATAGAGTTAGATGGGATAAATTACTGTTAATCTTGTAAAAGAAGGAAGTTGACTGGATAGAGAGGTACCCAATAAAAGAATTACATTATATAACCAGAGAATAGAAGTGGGAAGTAGAAGATGAAATTACAGGGAAGAATAGAGATTGGAAGGGGAGGGATGCTGCACGTCACCAACACTGCATAGTATATATCTAGAAAAAATAATTAAATCCTGTCTGAATGAAAAGAGGAATTAAGATTGGGGGAAGAAGAATAGAATGTATACATTTTGATGATGATAGCAAAAGTCAGGGTATAAGGATTAATAAAAAGAAGACAAAATGAATATTAGGTGGGAAAGAGGAGAGGATTGAGATTAAGATAAGAAATGAAGTTTTAGAGTAGATGAAGAAATATCGGTACTTAGGGAGCTTTATAACTGATGACCTGATTTGCACAGTAGAAATTAGAACAAGAATATTAAGAAGTAAGAAGGCGTTTAATAAGAAGGGAAGATTGATGTGTGGAAAATTAAACTTAGCATTAAGCAAGAGGTAACTAAGATGTTTTTATTTCGAATGAAATGCTCTAAGGAGCTGAAACATGGATGATGAGAAAGGCAGGCAAGAAAACGAACTGAGGCTCTTGAGATGCAAGTATGGTATAAAATGATAAATAAATGTCAAAAGGCAAGACTACGTAACAAATGAGTAGGTATTAAGGAGAATCCAGAGAGAACAGGAAAATGTTGAATGTGATTGAATATAGGAAAAGAAACTGACTAGAACATTGTACAAGAATGTTATTATTAGTGGGTCCAATAGAAGGTTTGGTAAATGGAAGGAAGAAATTTCAAATGATGGATGGGAAAACCGAAAAGGAAAAAATATGCTGAAAAAAGAAGTTAGCAAAGGATAGAGTAACATGGACAGCAGTAGACATGATGGGACCTCTCCTAATAACTAAACACTATGAATAAATGAAGGTTAAATAAATAAAAGAGTTATTTATAAATTATACTACAAATCATTTCAGACAATCCTACATTTTGAAAAAAAGTAAAATAAGAGACGATCCTACAACATGTCCCTGAAGTAAATTTTCCCCTAAATTTCTGTGATCAAACTGAAAGAGTTTCGCTTACCTTAAAATATTTTTAGAGAACAATATAATAAATCTTAAATTAAAAGTTTATTAATTCACAAGAAATATCAACAATATATCAAGAAATATCACAAGATAATATCAGAAAAAAAATTCTAAAATTAAAAAAGGTACAAATATACCTGTCTCTTTAGCATCTGGATTTTCTTCAATTATTGTTATAACAGTATCAGCAATAGAAGCCTTATACTCAAGACCTCCTTCATCCCTTAACATTGTTGATAAGAAGTTCATCAGCACACTATGCTTTCTTGGAAACTTGAAGCATAAAGCCCTAATAGCCTGGAATACGAAATAAAAGTGTTAACTAAATAGACATGAAGTATTAAAAATCATGGCCAGGAAAAGATAATTTGGATCAGTAGACACGTTTTAGGAAAATTTTGAAGCTTACAAGTCACAATTTCTTTTCTAAAAAATGATAATTAGATCATATTTATACATATATACAAAGAGAGCAGTTAAATATGAAGAAGTAAATATGAGAGCAGTTATTCAGCAACAAAGAAACCAACCAGGTAATAAACCAAACAAGAGATAAAGTTCAAGTTTCTAAAGATAGGACTCTTTTCTCATATCTGCAGCATTTTTAAGTACACTCATACTAACATTTAAGCATTATTTAGATTCAGAGTTCCATCAAACACATGTATTTTAGCAGAGGTAAGGATCATTTCAACAGAATCTATTGTATTGTCAACTGGAAAGATATTCACAAGAGATTCCTTATACAATACATAATCATTATGCAATGAAATGAGATGTAAAGGGGAAAAATAAAAACCTACAACCTTACTTAATTTATATTATTTACATTGCATTTAAGAACAAAATATGCCATTTACAAACTATTTTATTACAATTACACCTTAAAAATTAAATTCTTTAAATGTCTACCTCCTGAGAGTATGAGTTCTAAGCCTCTTGCTTAAGTTTCTCAGAAATTTTCGCTACTAATCAACCATAATGTTTAAGATCTCTTTACTAATGTTCATTTCAGATTCTTAATGAAACTGATGTTTAGTGTTGTAAGGCTATATCTCGAAAAATAAATCATAAAATCTTTCACATACTTAGGTCGAGGTCATGCTGGTCATGAATGACACCATTTCTAGAGAAGACATGATTCCAAAATTTTTTTTTTTTGGAGGGCGAAAAACATTTTCACATTATCATTAACTAGAAAAAAACTTAAAATATTAAAAAAAAAACAAAAATTAAAGCAAATAAAAATACTTAAATTAACATATTAAACAAAAAAAACTTACAACTACTATCACAGCAAAATAAAGAATTACTTATAACTATTACCACAGTCAAAATTAAAAAAAAACAGTAAATAATTACATTAAATGAAACACTACATCTTGAAATACGAGGGTCGTCCACAAAGTAACCGCCGTTACGGCGGGAGAAGTAGTTGGGGTAGCGCCGCCATTCTGACATCAGTGTGTGCAGCGGCTCAGTACGTTTTAACTGTACAAGGCGGAGTATCGTTTGATCGCGCGTTCTCAAGTTATAACCTAAAAACATGAGTGTGGCAATAGAAAATCCCGCCAAATGTGAAGTGTGTAGT
>JAAAKQ030213554.1:0-19113 GCA_010016005.3 Zanna intricata | reverse complement strand
GGTTTTCTTTTGAATGTTAATTTAATTTAATTATTACAGTTAGTTTTTCTGTTAAGGTATGATAAGGCATAAAGGTTTTCTTTTGAATGTTAATTTAATTTAATTATTACAGTTAGTTTTTCTGTTAAGGTATGATAAGGCATAAAGGTTGACATAAATGTACGGATTTTCATGGTCCTGAGAATATTATATTGTTGATTATACTGGGAAACAAAAAATACTTTTTTTGTCTGGAGAAGAAAATATGTGTGATTCTGATAATATTTTTTCTCCTAAATTCAAATATCAAATCGGTTTTTTCCCATCACGAAAGGTTTCTGAGAGAAAAGCATTTATATTTTCAAACATTTTAATATTTTCTGTATTGTTAACTACACAATATTCAAACATTTGACTTACCTAGAAAGCAAGAAATGACGATTTTCTGTTTTATTTCGGTTGTGAAGCATCCCTCTTGATAGCGCAACAATAATCGGCCAGCATATTAAGAATTCATTTACCTTGTCACCTCTTTTCCATAACTGAATCTCCTGATGAAAGTGTTCGGCATGCTCATCGCTCACAAAGTTTTCTGGAAAGAAATGTAGGTGCTAATGCAGGAACAGTACTTTTAAAGACACATTGCAATCCAAATTTGTATAAGGTGTTAGAAGATCGTTGGCAATATCACTGAAATTTTTCGTCTCTGAATTTCCAAAAAACTCTCTCGAAGTAACATTTTGAATGCTTGTTATGCTGCTTTCTCCATTAGGTTCAATAATTACTCAAAGTTTTCATCATGCATTCGGGCATGTATTAGTCGTATGGTCTCACAAATAATCGTTCTTTGTTTTTTCATCACTAATTTTAGGAAACTTCTGCTTTAACCACACATAAAACCAGGAATATTGTCCATGGCCTTGATGAAATTCTTCATTAATTCTAGTTTAATATGTTAACAGAGGTAGATACATATTTTTAGTATAACACAATTGGTCCTGTTTTACATATTTCTGTTCAGAAATGTGTGATTCTTGTTTAGGCCATTCTTTTGTAATCAAATTTTTTCTGTTCCTATTATCCCATTAACACAAAAACAAGAACAGTACTTTGTATAATCAGATTGTAGACCAAGAAAAAAAGTGGAATTATCTTTATATATTCCAATCATACATTTCATATTGAAGCTTTTCCAATATAAATTTAAAATTTTGATACGTTTCTTTCATACTCGCAGAGTGAGCCACAGGTACTGATGGGAATTTATTGCTATTATGCAGAAGCAAAGCTATTAAACAAAGTTTAGAGGAATCAATGAACAAGGAAATTTTTGTTGGGTTATCTTCCTTATAAAGTATCTCCTTATAAAGAGAAGAAACTTCATTACAAAACACTAAGCCATTTTCTTCAGAAAAATAGGTTTTAAGTTCTGAATGACGACTACGATAAGTATATATTTGTATTATCTCGAAGAAGATTCCATCGTTTTTCCTGGGAAGCAAGTATTTCATACTGGGTTTTGAATAACTTTAAATGTTGTATGAAATCGTTAAAATATTCTTGAATCAGTAAATGAGGCTCAGATGAACTGCCTTTTTCAAAAGTTGTATCACCAGAATCTCTTTATTTTTTTTCCTTACCTCCATCAGACTCCGAACTATTTTCATCTAATGATACATGTATTAGAAACTTTGGTCTAGGCAATTCTTCGCAGTGTGGAAATGATCTCATTGCAGGTTGCAAGTTTCACCACTGTATATTTTGATTCTGACGTAATCCTTTATGTTTGTGAAGTAGCAGTAACATTCTGAAGAATGATCTTTGGGTTCCCTCTAAATCATAGGAATATCAAATAGCATGTAGCGTGTGTCATTTCCACGCGTGAAAAGCCTAGAATATGAAAAAAAAAATAGATACCTGGGACCCAGGCCCTTGTTTGGTCCTGACTTTACAACAAAAATAAAGGTCATTACACTTTTTTACTAATAGAATAAGTTTTCTCCTTAAGACTTCAGCATCACTTCATCACATACATAATAAACATTATTAAAATGATTTAGACAAACTCTAGGCGTTTTTAAACTAACGAATAATCAAAAGAAATAAAGTTATAAATATGTAATACACGGTAATTTAGATACACAAATCACTCACAATGATGTGATTACTGGTTGGTTAGTATCTCAGAACTGGCATCATTCTGATGAATGTGTGCTACACTAGATCAGGTTTGTACATGTCCATATATGTCTGAATCTGCATAACAGTTACCCTTTCAGTTAGCTTATTTGGTTTATCATATTTACATAGAGCATTGTACTTTTACTTGACATGTATAAATGGATGAATAATGTTTTAAAATGTATAAAAAAAATTAAAATAACAAAAAACTGTGGGCATTGGAGAAATTACGAAAACATATTTGTTAAAAAACAGGATAAAAATTGTTAAAAATTGATAAATTTGTTAAATTTGCAGAATAAAAACTGTATTAAGTATGCCTACTTGTTTTCGTGAGACAAAAATCATGTTGACCAGTGTTATTGTTAATGTTAATTAAAATTATTCTTTTTTTTATAATATTTTCATGAAAATTATTATTTATACTTTTTAGCTACATCCATTAAAATAAAATAGCTGCTTAAATAATGTTTTATTTCTTGCGATCACATTTTATATCTAGGTTATTTTAAATAAGAAACCAAATTGTATGATAATTTTTATAGACTGTAATAGAAAGCCCATATTAGAAAGCCCGTTATAGAAAGCCCCTTTTTTTTCGCCCATAATAATATATTATAACATAGTGTTGTAATTTAAGCATGAATTTTTGAATAGCATATTGGTAAAAAAAAACCAATAAAAAAAAGGATTTCCATAAAATCTTTTGTGAACTATTTTAATTTGTGATAGTATAATCATTTTGTGTGACGTGTGTTTGTAGGTTTCATTTTCTATTAAACTGAGATTTTTTTTACTACAGTAAAAAAAGCCGTAGGAGTACCTTTTAAGTTGTAACTTAAAAGGTACTCCTACGCTTGTGTGGTTTCCCGCTGTGATAACTTGTTACTCTCTTAGCTTAAATTTAACAAATTATTTTAATATTAACTACAATTCAGTTAAATTTAATTCAAATGCGGTTTTATTTATTGTAATACAAAGGTCAGTTTTGCCGAAGTATGACATCATAAAATGTACAAAAAATATTAAATATATTTCACTAAATGTGATAAAAACAGTTATAATTAATATAAAAATTTTGTAACCACAAATAGAGAAAAATAGTTTTGAAATTATGATACAATGTAAAACGTTAGAATTACCCAAAATTAGCTATATAAACTTAAACTATACTTTTAAAATAAAACATTGTAATAATCAACCTTACTTGTTTTTTTATCACAATCATAATGTGTAAAAAAAAATTAACATGATTATATATATCTGCAAATTAAATGAATATTTTCATGAAATGATAAGTAAGTTTTTAAACATATCCATTCACCTCCTCCCAGAATATATTACCATCTAAACACGTACATTTACACAAACATTGAAATGGATAATTTTCTGTTTTTAAAAGTTTTAACAGTTAATTTTCTATATATTATCATTTATGGTACATACCTCTCTCTAACTTGTGAAAAAAAACACAAACCCAAATATTTTATGACATATCATGTCTCCTCATTATAAAAATTCATTTAGATTCCATCTGCACGATTAAACAGAAATAGGACAACATGCCATGGCATAGTGTTTGATCTCCATACTTATAAATTGTTGGTGTTCAATACGATTGCCTTCGAGTAACACATCAACGAAATGCAGCATGTTTATACAAATCATTTTATAAGTTTTAAATTATTGTAGAATGATTATACAAGTTGGAACCAAAACATATGTTTCTTTAAGCAGAAAGATATTATTGTTTGATAAATTTATAAAAAAAAGTACCAGCTGTTTAACTAATCTTCTTTGAAAAATATGAATTAAAATTAAATAATTAATTAAAATGACATGTATATCTTTTATCAATGCTACTACATTCTTAAGAAAGATAACCTAATAATGTTTTCTTTTATTTGAAAAATAAACCTTTCATCTAAAATACAATTAAACAATTATATCTCAGCTTCACGCCAAATGCCTGCAATCTGCTAAAGAGCAATTTTTATGATGATTCCAATCAGAGATTCAGTTTTTTAAGGAAGATTTAAAAATTAATGTTAAGAAATAGCAACATTAATGTCATAAATTCAAAATTAAATACTTGCCAAGAATGTAATTTATAAAACAAAGGGAAATTTGTATATCCTTAAGATAATAATAAGATAATTGTTTCATATTATTTATAAAAATTTTGATTCCTCAATTTATAGTAAATTTTTAGATGATGATTCAATCATTATAAAATGTCGGGTTACCAGTTTTCGTGAGGGCTTCCTCACCCGGACATGTATACATCTCTTAAATTCTTTTCAGGCGATTGTTAGACCTAGTCCTCGATCAATTTTTTCCTTGAATGTAAAAGTACTGCAATATTCTACTAATTGTCAAACTAAACTAAAGCCACAACTTAATAAACAAAGTGCATTATTATACAGTATTTGCATTAATAAATTCATATTTTATTTCAAAAAAGACTAGAAAATTATGTTTCATGAAAGGTTCAAAACCACGCAGGAAAACTGAGTATGAATCGTAAGTGGAAGATAATGATGCTATAAATGAAATTATAGATAATTAGTTATTTCATAAAATTATCTACCTCTTCAATTGTATGTGCAAATATTTAAAACTATTTACCACACTTTTATAAAACCATTGGATACTATGAACACATAGTATTAATGTATTAATTGCATAGATTAATATTATAACTACAGTTTTACTATTATTTGAATTTACTACCACTATAAGAAGGCTCCGCAAGATTGATAGAGAATACTTTAAACAAAAAGAAATTAACTATTATATTATGACTATTAAAGAATTTACCTATATAATTTCATTTTTATATAAAGCAGTTACATTAAAACAAAATTTATAATTTTAATACGCATGAAATATAAGCCACAAAATTTAATAAATTATATATATTTTTTGAATTCAAATATAACAAATTTATTTTTTGCTTAGTCATATACTATTAACATAATAGAATTTATTTAAATTTAGTAATATTGTGAACAAGTTTAAATAAGTAATGAAATTTTAATTAAATTAATTAAAAAAGTAGATAGTAATGGTATATGCATGATGGATAATGTACACATAGAAAAACCAAATTAATTTATTACTAAGACAAAAAAGAAATGAAGGAGGTAATTTCAAGTAGGTACAGAAAGATGGAGGCTAATAACAAATAAAATGATATAAGAATCAATGTTCCCATCAACAAACCAGGGGTACAGAAAGAGAAATTATTGTTTCAAATCGACAGCATAATCACATGAACAATTCATCCTTAATACATTTAACTTATAGTGTTTTACATGTGTCCAGCATTGTACATTTGCGCTAAGGAGGGGTTTAATTATTAAATGTTATATAAAACGAATAAAACTATCACATTGTTGGAGTTAAAATGTAATTAATTTAAGAGCATATGCAATTTACTAGGGTGTAAATGATTTTTTTTTTTTGTATTTTAAGCATTTTTAATTAAAAGCATACTGTCAGTAAGCTACCCCTCTCTATAATTAATAATTATTATTAATTTAATTAATAAAATTTAAACGAATATCAAAATCCACTTATATGTTCATAAAACAATGCGCTTGGTAAATTATATTAGTGCTCTATTGTAAACTTTAACTTTTACGTGTCCCCTTTCTGAAGTATGTTTTTTTTTAACCTCCGGAACCACCGTTAGTATATCTTCAGAGGATGACATGTGTGATTTGTAGCGTGTGTGAAAATGTGCCATGCTTGATCGGGATTCAAACCCGGGACCTCCGGATGAATGGCCGAGACACTACTACTTGCACCACGGAGGGGGGTTCCGATGAATATTTAGGTAGGGTTTAGTATGCGAAATGCATACTTAACCCTCGGTAGAAACTAGTTGTAGGGCTGTGAAGGACAGCTCTCCTGAAGAGGGCGGTTGGGGGATTTTCGTTTCCGGACCCAGTCGGGGAGGTAATAGTTTAATCTGCTGCCACGGCACTCCGCAGCGGCTGATGATATGCCTAAAGGCGGTCTCAGCTGCTGTGTAGGGAGAAGGTATAGAAAAAAAAGTTAATTTTATTGTTATCTATATTATTACTCTTCTTTCCATATTACTAGGGTCATCAGGTATTCTTTATGTCTTAAGAAAGTATTCGAACTTACACCTTAAAAGTGCATCATAGAGAATTATTACTGAATTTTTTTCCTATGTAATATTATAAGCTGTTAATAGACGAACAATAAAAGCTTTATAAACTGAAAAACCTTTTCAGAAGTACAGTGGACTTTCTCTTTATACTCCAGGACGAACCTGGTTCTAATTAATCATATACATCCTTGTAGTTAATCATACTTCTTTCGTTAACGAAAGATATTATGTTTTTTTTATCAAGAGGTTACACATTCTCTAAAATTTCAAGTGTCGTAATGATTATTAATCATGTTGTTTAGATAATTCCTAATATTAGGTTTATGATAATTTTATCAGAATTTAATTTTCTCTTCATGTGTGCAATATATATTTTCCAATTGAGATTTATTTTTGATTAAAGAAACTAGATATTTTCTTACAGTATTTATGTTGACCCCACCATCCTTTCAAATTGACATATTTTCCTTCACCATTTTCTGATGCGTTGTGAATACATTTTCGATCATACAGTAATGGTACAAAACATTTATCCACACAATACATTAGATAATGGATCAGGTAATTCGAAAAATAAATCAATAAAGAAAAGTACCTAAGAATAAACAAGGAAACGAAATGCGCTTTTTAGAAACTTTGTAACTGAAGGAGAAATGTATTTCTCTTCAGCAAAGCAAAACAAGGAAAATATCAAGCGGAAAAAGATATTTGATGATTTACAGTTTTTCCAGAACAAAGTGAAAAAGAAACCATCAATATAATTTGAAACTGAAATGGATATTTTGCAAAGGAGACCAAGTTAATCATAAAAGAATGGGAATACATTGACTGGGGCTAGGAAAAATAAATAACACATAAAAGCGTAATATGAATTATATTATATAATCGTTAAAATTGTAGTCTTTATATTATATTTATTGTAAATATTTATTTACGTGTAAAAGATTAGGAGTGAAGTTAATAAATAGTATATTAATGGTTGACAAAATGGTTGCATCTTCGGAAAAAATATTTAAAATATGCTAAAGACAAATCAGTATTTCATACATTTGAGATTGATGAAAAACCTTTTGAAAGAAAATTGGAAATTAGGATAAATCAGGAAATTAGAAGTAGGTAGGTTGTATATAAAATCTGAAAGAATAAATAACACTTTTTGTGTGATGTAGTTTGGCAAAATAAAAAAAAAAATCCGTAAATAAAATATTTTAAAAAATGGTTTACCTAATCGATAGTACTTATTTAAATTAATCAAGCCTTACTTTACAAAACTATTAATAATAATAAAAAAATTCACATGTATTTATTGAGGGTTTAAACAATGTCAGTTATGCATTTTTAATACTACCGAGAAAAATAAAAGTTCTGCTGGATGAAACTTAAGTTATAGAATTTTAGTGGAGTACAAAATGCATTACAGAATAAAAAACTGTCCTTATATTTGAGAATAACCGCAGGGGCTCATGAATATTCCTCAGATCTTATTTTAATAAATACTTTCAATGTATATAAGCTATTACGAACGTCTTGCCTAGAGAAAAGTAGTATACTAAATTTTATTACAAAAAAAAGAAAAAAAAAATAGGAAAGGAACATTAGCAATGGCTATGATAACTTTTGTGTGGTTGACTTTATGGATGAATAATTTATCAGACATTAGAAGAGAAAGTTACGAAATTTAACTAGTAATTTTGTTCAATTTAAGAAAGCCACTATAAAATTGCGGTTTTCATGTGCAGTCAAAAGATAAATCTCCCGCTTATAAAACAAAATTCGACTTAATTTTCATGTAGTTAAGGAAAGTATATAAATTTTTTATTATGTTGCATGAGAAACACATAAGCGATGAGATGAGCCCAACTAATCTCAATAGTTTAAATACAATAATTATGTTGTTACATATATTATATATGTGTATATGTGTTGTATATATATATATATATATATATATATACAAAAAATATATTAAACATCGTCAAAATATTTCTAAATAATTTAAGTTTTCAATATGTGTAAAACAATTATTTGTTTTTATATGTGTTATTAATTCACTCCAATGATTTTTCTTTCTCTCGGTGGTATGGTGATCTAAACGTTACCATTAGTTTTTAACTTGTTTTCGAAGAAGCTAACGATCTCAAAATTCATAACACATAACTATTGATGGCAATGCAATGTAATGAAAAATAGTTTGTACGAATAAAATTTTTTTAAATAGAAAGTTAATTGTTTCAAAAATATAGAATTTTAAGATTATATAATCGAAATTTGCTGAGATAAAGAAAGAGAGTTTGAGAAAGATTGAGTGTTGTTTCCTGCTAAATGTTTCGTCTAATACTATCTTAAGATTCTCAATTCTTCAAGTCGGGTCCATGAATGCAGAAAGGTTTCGTAGTATTACTCGTACTTCTTGATGTCAGTGATATTTTTGTATCACTGACATCAAGAAGTACGAGTCATCTATTTTATATAGTGGTGTTATGCTAAGTAAACTTAAGTTCCGTATATAACCACAATCTGAGGTTGAGTAGTTCGTTGTTTTGTTTAAAAATCTAATTCTCCTGACTGTCTGAATTGATTTTTATTGAACGTCAAGTCTAATTTTCCAATGAAGTTGTAAACGATCACATTTCAAACTAGCTTGGCGTTGTTCTGTTATTTCTTCTAGTCTTACTTGTGACTGATACGACCCATCATGTTCCAATCTATCGTTACGTTGGTGTTTTGATTTGAAGCAAGTGGCTCTGATTAACATTGTATTGAGTGTTTTAATTTACTCTGATGCTGTTTTCTTGATTTTCTAAATTCTTTGTTGTTTTAGTCTCACTTAATTTTTTTTTTCAAATTTTACATTATTCATTTTTGATCATCATTTTTGAACAATTTCTTTTTTGCTGTTAAAAAAAAAATAATCTACTTCAATAATTTTATTTATGACTACATTATAACTATTTATACATTTTAGGACTATGATGCAACTAAAGCCAAATATTTTGTTTAAAAATCATAGCTTAGTTAAATAATGTTACTTATATAAGAAGATTATAATAAAAATGTTTAAATTAAAGAAAATTATTTTCTTTTTTTTTTAACACGTTTTTTTATTTATAAAATAATGTATTAACTGAATAAAAAAAAAGTGTAATCTAAATTTATCAAAAACAAAATATTAAGTTTATTTATTAAATTGAAAACTATATGTGAAAAGTTTGTATTAAACATATATTATATAAACATATTCATATAAAACAATGTTTATACTTTTTCTTTCTTTGTCTGTTTTGCCTCCGGAACCACCGTAAGGTATTATTTCAGATGATGAATTAGGATGATATGTAAGAATGTAAATGAAATGTAATCTTGTACACTCTCAGGTCGACCATTTCTGAGTTGTGTGGTTATTTGAAACGCAACTACCAAAGAACACTGGTATCCTTTACCTGGTATTCAAATCCGTATAAAAATAACTACCTTTACTAGGATTTGAATCATAGAACTCTCTCCTTCGAAATCAGCTGATTTTCGATGAGGAGTTAACCACTAGACCAACCCGGTTGATTATATTATAACAATGTTTGTCTTATGTTGGACTATCATCACATGTTACAATTAAGTCATAATGTTCTGTCAAGAATGATATTTATACAATATAAAAACGCATTGTTAATTTTAAATAAACGCCAAAAAAATCAAAAAACAAAAAACCAAAGACTAAATCCAGCTTATAAATTATCCAACAAGCAAGTATTTTTTACAATTGAAGAGTGGAAAGTATTTTTCATTTTATTTCTACATAGACTCTAATAAGTAAGTTTCTAACGTAGCAGTCACACTTTTTTTTTGAAAAAAAAATCACACTGGAATTTTTTAATTAAAAAAACATCATCAGTTTGCTAGTTGCAATGTATGGTACAAATTATCAGGTGAGGAAAAAATCAAGTGGTTTATTCCTTACCTGGTAATTAAACAGCCCACTCATAAAATCAATCGGTTTAAATTCACCAATAAAATAAAACGGTTTAATGTGAAAATCTTTCAAGTAAAAGTCCAGTAAAGCTAGTAAACAATGTTAAAAATTAATAAATGCTAAAATATGATTTTTATTTTTTTACATGATTTTTTTATATGATTTTTATTTGATTTTATATGATTATTTTTTTATATGATTTTTATTTGTTTACAATTAAAATAGAAAGCATACTAAGTCTGGACCATTCCGTATAAACTTTTGCTGTTGAATTATTAAACTATTTGAATTTTAAGGGGTAGAATACGAGTATTAACCGATGTTAATTACTTTTTAACTTTTAAATAAATATAATCATCTAAATATTCTTTTACTATTAGTGGTGTTGTATCAAAAGCACGAAACTAGCAACATTAATTTATTCCGCAACGTGTAATATAAATTTAAAAAAAATATATAAGTTTGTTTTACCTTATGAATTTAATATTCATCTCCATTTACGACTATTTATTATAAATTAAAATTTTATTCAATTACTTACGTACATTGTTTTTATTCGTATTTGCCTGTTCAATAAAACTGTACTACAAAATCTATTGTGAAGTTATTTATATACCCTTTCAATAGCAAGAATTTCATAATGAATTATTTATTACTTATTTGTAGAGATAAATTTTATAAAGCTAAGGATAAATAAATTTAATGGTGCTGAATATTTAAAACTATAACTAACAAAAGTATTACATAATTAAATTTAGTAAATGGAAGTCTAGACACAATACCCATAATTCAGAAAAAAAAGAAAAAAAGATGTGGACACTTTATGACTTCCTTGTACGAAAATTCAGGATTAATACAACTCTAAATTATAATGTTCAATTAATATTAAATTAACAGATGTTACACCAAATCTATTACATATACACATATGCAATAATGTGTATTAAATTACATAAACACATTTTTAAAAGCCTATAAAATTTTATTGCACTAATAACTTCTGATTTTTTATTTTATGTTATTACTGAATTTTATTTAACTTTTTTTTTACAATAAGAATAAATAATTGTTAATAAATCAATATAATTAAATTTTAAAAAAGTTAAAAGAATTTTTAAAAATTGTACAAAAAATACCTTAAAAAATAGAAAAAGGAGATGATGTCTGATTTCAACCGATTTGCCTTCCCTTGTAAGATCCAAATATTTCATTAATTAAAATTTTATTTGGTAATAACTCTGCCAATGAAAATAAATACCTCTTATGAAATATCGCTGAAAAGCTTTCATTCAGGGCTTATTACTGCAATAAACAAAAAATAAAAAATCAAGATTTTTGGAGGATTTGGGTTTTTTGGATACTTTTGTTTCAATCGATTGCAATCAAAAGAAGTGCAGAACTAAATGTTAAACAGTCATAAATCCAAAATTTCAATATTCTACAGCTGATAAGTTTTGAAATATACGAAAAACGTACACACAGAAGGCCAAGCCTAAACTAAACAAAATGGATTCAGGAGAGGTCAAAAAGAATATTTACGTTGAAATCTGAAAACCAAAACTTTCAGTAATAGTTTCTTTACTTTGTACAAGGAAGTAATGAGTTCTGTATCAATTAATATGATACAACATAATAAAGTGGGCGAAACACGCTTGGAGCACTCGAGTCCATTAACAATATTTGACTAACAATCTATTTAAATAGATCGATGTTGCTTGTATTGGAATTAAATGATAAAACAAAAAAGGTTTTCATCCGTGACAGCTTCGTTAGAGATAAACATATACTCAAAAAATAAGGAATTAACGTATAATTGCCTGTAATGTAACCGAAATAGAATTAAACGACCCAAGAAACGCATCAATAACTGCCATAGTATAACTCTTGCTCCTACACGATTTAAAGACTATAAAAACAATATAATTTATCTCTAACTTCTTTACTGTAAATATATAAAATTATTCTGTAATAAACAAATAAAAATTTTTTTCCATATTATCAACTGGCTTTAGCTGCCAATTGAAACATCATGAATACGCTTATTTCAACAACTGTAACCAACCCTTTCGAGTCTCCTGCCATTCAATAATTCAGTAACCTGCTGGACCTCCAAATTCTTACTCTAAACTTAGCTACTCACCAAGTTCTAGGCGTCTTTTTATAAAGTGACAATCTCTTCTTCTTTTTTTAACTTGCATAGTAAGTGTAAGAGCCCTCTACTACAATTACAGTTTAAATGGCGCAATGCAATTAAAATTAAATGCGATTTAGATAATATTGACATCTAGTTAAATTATCACTAAAATAATTCTCATAAGCCAAATCCCGATTAATTGGACCAAAGGTTACATAAATATTCTGCCAGAGCAATAGATGTCTCATGAAATTACCTTTTCATAAAGCCTAATAAACAGTAAGCTGCCACATTCCACAGTAGTGACCCATCCTCGCTACACACTCAACATATTCACACACATTCATTCCTTATACCAACCTAGTCTATTTTCAATGATCTCTAGAGCTAAAATATACGCAAATGATTTTTGGCTAATCTTAATCTTTCAATATATATATATATATATATATATATGTGCAATTTCAATATACATAAAACCTCTTACTGGTGTCCAAATATATTATATATTTCGCGATTGTGATGAAAATATTTTGTTAATTAAAAACTTTTGGAAATCTCTTACTCTTCGTACATATTACAAACCCACACCTGCCCACAGTAAATAAAATTCGTTCTTTATACTCGTTAAATATCTACTTTTTAATCTTAAATTGAATTTAATTACCACATTATTCCAAACACTATTTGATTCAAATTTAGGAATGAAACTCTTTTAATCTATATGAGCAGTAAAAGACAAAACTGGAGTGAGTTGTTAACACCCAATTCCTTGAATTTTTTATTAAACATCTGAAATTTTCACTACCGTAAAACAATTTTTCCTTTGCTGCTAACCGTTTACTATGTTTATAAACCATTATTTTAATTTGTTTTATACATGTTCGCAATTGTACCTTTCTCAGAATAATTTTTTTAATTATTTGTCATATTCTGCAAGGCTCTAGGAACTTATCTTCAGAATAACCAGATCGTCTGGTGACAATCAGATAATAAAGATATCTGATATTCAAATCAGCAATTCTTTCTCAAATCAACATATCATTCACTAGACAATCGGTTATTTAATTATTAAATAAGAAGGTGATAACAGTAAACCTTATTCCAACACGCAGAAAGTTTCAAAACATTCCGTTAACCATATATTAAATGAAAATGTTATCATATTTAGAGTACCTAAATTTTTTCTATTTTTTTAGCCTCCGGTTTCACCGTTAGGTATTTCATCAGAGGATGGAGATGAATGATTTGTAGCGTGTGTAAAAAATGCCTTGCCTGATCAGGATTCGAACACAGGACCTCCGGATGAATAGTACCGGAGGTCCGGATACTCTATCCGAAGGTACTCCGGATAAGGTACCTAAATTAGTTTGATTTTACTTTCATTCTTTATGCTACTTTTACTTACCCACAAATGATACTTCCTAATAACACACCAGAAAATATGTTTGCAATAATTTTAATTAGAGAAATCCCATTATAATTTTTCACTTTTGATAAAGTGATATTTTTATGTACTGAGAAAACAATGCTTCTGATAGACTAAATCTCAACAAAAACAATACTATAAAAATATAATAAAGGCCTACAAATTTTATGGAGACCGATTTATAAGATTATGCAGGCACACAATCTTTTCCCGAGATATTTGTTATTCTTAGATATATTCAGTAAAGTTATAATATACTGGATATGTTACATCTGAATCCAGAATTTTATCCACACTATTTATAATTACATAATGAAGGCTGTTACAGCGATCAGCTGGTAGTTATCTGCAAAAATTTTCCCAAAATTTCTTTGTAAAATCTACCCCACAGTTAAAACTATTCTACTGAATACGTTTACTAAATTCCTGAAAATCCCCTGAATCTTTTGGGTTATGAAATCTTTCTCTCGCCTACATAATCTCTTACTATCTATTTACAACAAAGTAATATTTATTTTCTTTAAAATACCGAAATTTCGTCTGTGCAGTATTAACTTTCCTAAATAATTTCAATCTGTTTAACTGAGAAACGCACAACACCTTATTGTCATTATTTTTTATCTTTGTTCTTAAAATTTATTTTCATGACTTTTTGTAATCTTATCCTACTTTTTCATTTATTTATCAAGTGTTTATTTGAAAGTACTGCTATTTACAGCACAGTAATATGCTCAAGGTAAGAAATGACACTCAAAGTGTAACGTTTATATAATATTATATTATTTTACTATAATATATATATATAATACCATATATTATAGTATATATATATATATATATATATATATATATATACTATATATTTATATAATACAGAAAAGGAGTAACAGTGCAAGGTGAAAAGATAAAGATGCTAAGATTTGTTGACGATATAGTAATTCTAGCTGAGAGTAAAAGGATTTACGAGAAACTTTGAATGGCATGGATGAAGTCCCACGCAACAACTACCGCATGAAAATAAACAAGAACAAAACGAGAGTGTAGTAGAAATGATGTAGTTGGACCATTGAATATAAAAATAGGAAGAGTAAAGATTAATGAGGTAAAAGAATTTTGTTATTTGGGAAGTAGAATTGATAAAGATGAACGAAGCAGGAGCGATATAAAATGCCGAATAGAACAGGAGAAACGAACTACAAATGTAGAAACGAGTATAAAAATTATATTTCACTCAGAAATATAATTTGTATACATCAAATATTAATTTAAACGTCAGGAAACATTTCTGAAAGTATATGTTTGAAGCGTAGCTTTATATAGAACTGAAAGTTGGACGATCGGAGTACCTGAGAAAATAAGATTGCAAGCTTTTGATATGTGGCGTTACAGGAGAATGTTAAAAATCAGATGGGTGGATAAAGTGACAATTGAAAAGGTGTTGTGACAAATCGATAAAAAAAGAAGCATTTGGAATAAAATAGTTAAAAGAAGAGACAAATTTTTAGGCTACATATTAAGGCATCCTGAAATAAACGCTTTGATATTGGAGGGAAAGGTAGATGGAAGAAATTGAGCAGGCAGGCAATTGAGCAGGTTTGGAATATCTAAAACAAATTTTTAGGGGTATTGAATGTATGAAGTATACCAAAATGAAACGAATGGCACTAGATAAGGAATTTTGGAGAGCTGCATCAAACCAGTAAAATGACTGATGACAAAAAAAAAATTATATTCAATTTTTATTTTAATAATATAAATAAATTACGAAAATTATATAAATTTTCTGTTAAAAAACGAAATGTATTCGGCTTATTCAACAGCAACTAACGTAGTTGTATTTTCATGGTAATCGATATAAAACAAACTTTTTTCTAGACAACGTTAAAACGATTTCAGGGAACAGTTTTGCCAGAAATGTTAAAAGATTTATTTTGTTTAGCGTTCTAGTAATAATCTCTTGATGAATTTGGGCAGTTTGAACTTGAGGTTTCAGTGGTTTAAATGTTTTAAAGTTAAATTCACTTTTAAAATATGATTGTTTAAAACGACTAGGATTGTTTCTACTTCCTCTTTTATTCTAAAAAACTATTAAAATACTCTTTTCATG
Source organism: Zanna intricata (assembly GCA_010016005.3). Lineage (NCBI taxonomy): Eukaryota > Metazoa > Arthropoda > Insecta > Hemiptera > Fulgoridae > Zanna > Zanna intricata. The sequence goes on along the minus strand of JAAAKQ030213554.1, from coordinate 3,175 downwards.
ATGTTTTATAATACTATTTATTTAACAGTATTATTCTTCTTTTTAGCATATTTGTAATTTACATATTTCATATATTACATAGGTTTTGTTCACGTGTCTGATGACTGTTTAATAATCAAAATGGCTTCCTAATTTTTCATTTCAAAAACCATTTGTTTATTATCCGTGCTTGAGTGATTTTTTCCCCAAATAGATTTAGTAAAACACATTTATTTTCTACCAACTACTTATTTTTCCACCAAGGATACCTGTTTTTTCTTTCTTTCAAAAAATATTATTAATTGAACAAAAGTTTTAACTGTTACATTTACTCGTATACTTTAAATAACCTTCAAGTAAATTATGAAATATTTTTAATTATTAAATTGTTATAATTTTTCCTTTATTTAATGTACTAAAAAATGTTCTGAAAAAATTATGGAATTCTTCCTTTTCTGACTTGTTCAAATTCTTATCTTTCAATTAATAAAATTCATATTTTATTGCAAATAGAAGTAAATTCCATTTAAAATGAAATAAAACGCTTTAATAAATGTTTCAGCTCATTTGAATTATTTATAAGGAATAAAATTAAAAAAATTGGTTATCTAATAAATCGAATTCAAAAACGTATTTTTACTGAAATTATGAAATTTAATAATAAATATTTAATATCGACTATACTTTTTCTTGTTGGAAGAAATTAGTTATAAATTTTAAAATTATTCTTAAAAAAAAACAAAGTTTTTCACATTCAAATTATTTGTAGTGGAACTAAGCCGTTTATAAAATTTAATTTGATAATTTATTTGAAACCGGTAATATACAACAATAGTAATAATTTTTTATTAATAATTAATAAGTATTAAAAATATATAATGTTACTTTTTCTAGTAACAAAGTATTATGAAATAAGTAGTTAAAAAAAAAAAAATTACAAAGCAAGGTAACTTAGAAAGAAATTTTAATTTAATATAGAATACAGAACTACCAAATAGTGGAAGGCTTCTATGTATTCCAGGATTATGTAAGGCTCGATAAAATTGTCTTGGGAAGGGGATGTTTCAAGTAGATTTATGCTTGTCTCTGGCACCTGTGCTCACCATTGAGGGTGGTTTGGCGTTTCTCTTAGTCGTAAGAGGAAGTGAATGTTTAGTTCAGCGGTACAACCATAGCACCAAGAATAAGATATAGCGAATAATTTGGAATATGGCAGGCTGTTAGATAAACGGTACAACTTTCCCTCCTTCTAAACGTAATAGAAGCCCTTCGGTAAGAACAAGCCCGCGTTCACATAATCAGCTGTAGAAGTAATAGGTAATAACAATACAGTCTTTAAGTATATATTCTGCCTTATATACTGATTTAAATATTCTTAATTTTTAATGTATGAAGTATATTATTTTGTTTGCTTAATATTTATTCCAAATTGCTGTTTATGCACGTAGATATATTTTTTAAATATTTTTTTTTTTTTGGTATGATAATATTAACTACCATGACTTTGATTTTCAGTTATGTAATTTGCGTTAAATAATTTTACGTAACATATTTTTATTATAACTTAATAAATTGCATGTCTAATTACTACGGACAGGGTTTAAAAACGTCATTTTGGAGGAGACTACAAAAAATTAATTAATACAAATATAGGGGAAAAAAATGGAAATTCAAAAAATATTCCAAGTAATAAATATATTAAAAATAATTTATGAAAAATTATTAAGTAGATTATGAAAGAAAAACTATTAAAAAAATGGATGAGGGAAAATCTGAAGAAAATTGAATTCAGGGAAATTTTTGTTTAGTTAAGATATGCAAAAATCATCTGTTTGACTACAACAACGTAGAATTCTCCACTCAAGAAATATCCGTCCCTATCATTTCACGGGGCATCGTGAAAGACATATTACTTTGTAGGTTTTAAAATATATAATATTCATTACATGTATCCATTGCTTGCAGTAAACTATTTATTCATCTTGCAAACAACAGTAAAACCTAAATAATCACACACAAGAAATAATAAAGATATACCGGTTAAACTTAATTTTTTTAGATTCTCGCACGGCATAATTAATCAATTATCAGATATTTTTTTCACAATACGTTTTCTTCTATGCAAAATGAAATATGATTAAAACTGATCTATATTCCAGCCTCCCTTTTTCTCATAATCTTCTAGAGCTACTTTTTCTCATTCTATTTTTCAATTTATTAGCTTCAATCTACAGTATATTTATTATAAATTAATTATGATCAGGTTAATATTTGCCATTTAGTGAATTTAAGAACTAATAATTTGTTTTCGAAATTTCTGCCCTAATATCATTCAGTCTAAGTAATTTACAGATCATTCCATACCTTTTAATTTCACGTATTGCTTTTTCTGTTTCTAGATTTACAAATACTTACTTTAATACAAACTCAGAATCTGCAAACTGGAAATAACTCCTACAAATGATTTATTTTCTTTAAAAAATACAATATTATTAATCTCTTCTACATACATTTACCAATTCAACTTACTCTGTCTTATTCAATGTAATTTGAATATTATAAATTATATCTCTTAAATGGTTTGGGATTTATCAAAGAAAATGAATTTAAAGTTTAAAAAGTGGTCTCTAAGTCCATGGGCCTTAGAGATGGTATTGTTTTAATAACTCCTTTGAATTATATGAATGAAGTTGGTAGGTAATATATCAAACACATAAGAAGTCCTTTCCTTTCCCCCTCAAAAAATATCACAATCATTGGATCTTTATTGATTCAAATATTTCGGTTTGCTGTTGCCCTTCTATTAATAGAGTTTTCCTAAAAACAAATATAGTCAATCTAACATTTTATTTATTACTTAATTTTTTAAATAAAAATCTATGGATTTATATTATTCATTGTTTTGTACGCATGTAAATTCTAATTCACGTAAGATACGCTATGTAACTAAATTAGGGTGTTAAACTGACGTTACATTTAAGCAGTAAAATCTGAGAAAAAACATTAGTTTTCAAAATATTAAACTCTGTATTCTGTTTTGTGGTTTTCTTTTTTTTATACAGGATGTATCAAAACTGCATGGCAATCTCTCGGAAACGGATTCTATATCTAAACATAAGAAAAATTTTCCAATAAACATATGCCTGAAAACGTTTTGTTAGCGAGTTACGGCTAGCGAAAGATTTCGCCCGGTTTT
>JAAAKQ030213499.1:0-11598 GCA_010016005.3 Zanna intricata | reverse complement strand
TGTGTGAAAAATGCCATGCCTGACCGGGATTCAAACCCGGGACCTCCAGATGAAAAGCCGAGACGCTACCACTCGGCCACGGAGGCCGGCCTAAATGGTTATAACTGGATGCTGTTAAGAAGATACAATTTTTAACATCTTTTGTAAAAAATTTTACGTTTATGGTACCTCATTTTCATTTTTGCATAATTTTCATCTTTTTTTTTAAGCAAAATAATTTCAACAAGAAGGACATTTTTTCGTTCCATATTTACAAAACTTACTTTTTTATAAATTTAGAGAAAATTTTTTTTAATAAATTAAATTTAAAAACATTAAGGAAAATAATAACATATGTTTAAAGTAATTTAAAGCTAGAAAGTCATTAACAGTATTTCTTGTTTAAATAGCGTTGTACAGCTTGACTGACAGAATGCACCAACAGAAATTTAACTTCTGAAATTTCCTTGATATTGCACCACTTACAAATACAAATGTTGTGACTTATTTTTATCACTATTCATTAAAAAGTATGAAATATTTTTCATTTTTTGAGAGGATACTACTCAATAAACCAATAAAAAAAAATTATAACAGTTTGACAGTTAGTCTTGTATGTGACCTGTACCGCATGACTAAATAAAATTATGCCGTTGTATTTCATTTACTTACAACAGAAAAATTGTTATTCATAAAATAGTCTTTAAGTGAAAAAAAATGGAAAAAGATAAAAAGAAATAGAACATACGATGAAAGACAGATCAATTTTATAACAAATATTATTATACATGCAGGCTATTTATAAATTAATCACCGGTCGAGCGTTCTGAACAAATAGTTTCCACGGCAATATAGGGCTGGTGCATTACACATCGGCTAAGCAAAGCATTGTCACAAAATTAGTAGTCATCACTTTGGTCTGTACTGCTCAATTAGTACGTAATGAAATATGATAGTGATTGTTGTGGCTCCCATCAGTTGCCACTGTTGCAAGGCGTACAGATTCATTTGTTTTTTGCAAGCACCAAGAACGTATGTAATGAAGATCGCCTGTTGCCCGAGTGTAGTTAAAAATAATATTGTAATGAGTGATGATTCTGTGAGAGAATGAGGCAGGAAATTCAGGGAAGAACAAACTAATGTGTGCACGACAAGGAAGAAAGAGGCTGATACTTATGAACTTCTTGAAAAAATTGAATATATCTACTAAATTATAAGAATACGAGTGGCATTGACTTTTTCTTCAGCAATAGCAAAATAAAGAAGATAATTTGTTGACACTATTGTTTCTGGAGACGATACGTGGATTTAATTTTATCAATATTGTGATAAAAAAAAAAAAACATGCAATAGTGAATACACAGTTGCCAAACAAGCTCAAAAATTCAAATAAACCAATTTTAACAAAAAATTGTGATTACTGTATTTTGGGACTAAGGTATAAAATTTTTTTGGCAGAATTTATGTAGCCAGATATGGCAATAACTGCAGACGTTTACTGTAAACACTGAAAAAGCTTAGCTGAGTAGAACTAAATAAATAGCGAGTGCTAATGAAGGTGATAGTTTTGTATGGCAATGGTTGATAGTTTTGTAGGGGCGTTGTATACAACGCCCCTGCAAGTAACGCCGCCTACTAGTAAACAGTTATCACTAACAGTTTACTAATGAAGATTAAGTGGCATATTTTTCACCATCTCCTTTACAGTCCTGATTTGGTAGTCTGATTTTCATCTGTTCACAAAATTGAAGAATTGACACTTCAACACAAGAGGTGTCATGATACAGTGCTTGAATTTGACCGATATGTGGTGAAGAATAGTAAGTACTTATGTAACTTTTGCATATAGTAAATTCCTTTCAATTTATTTTGTTTATTTTTATTACTCAACTGGAGATAAATTTATAAACAACCTTCTAAAGATCAGAGTCACCATGCATATCTACTTTTTGGTATATGTATATTGAAGTTTATATAAAACTTAGGAACTGCTGAGCATTCTTAGAGCTAGTGTTCAAACAAATAAAACAGTAAATAACGTTACTGGAGATGTTCAGGAAATTGTGCATTTCTCAATATTCTTGCCATTAAATTTTCAAAAACTTTCTGTATATATTATTCCAAATTGTTACTGAATATGTTACTGTACGTCTCAAATATGCTGAATGATATAAAATCAAATGATGGCATCTTTACGTGCGTGTTTTCAGACTGCTACAAGAGTAGATATTTTCCATATGCAACTGCGAATTAAACATGGATCTTTTTATGCTGATGTAACATGAAAACAACAATCAAGCAGTGAGATCATTCAGATTCATTAAAAGCTAATAATAGTATAGAAAATCATGACCAGTTTCACAGCACCAGGAAGGTGTCTTTTAGGTGAAATTTTATGTTACGAGGAACAATTACAACAAAGTTGCAGGATGAAATGCTTTCAAACTGATCATGTTGTTTAGAACCGGTGAATTGGAAATGGTTGTTTCGAACCATTGAAGATGTTAACATCAATGAATTTGATGGAAAAGGTTCAACAACTCTGACAAAAACTTTGTGACATCACCCTTTATGTATTTCCACACCATCTTTCACCTCTAGGAGTGGCTTGGCTGTTGATGAAGAATGAAAAATTGAACCGGTTGAAATTCCATGCGGTATATTTTTTTTTACATGAGTTAAAAAAAGCTAGTTCCAGACTACAAAAATATTTAGAAAATAACTATCATAAGTGAAAGAGATATATAAATAACTAATATATTTTTTTAATGCTCAATCATGCATGTCATTTTGACATAAGCTTCAAAAATATTTTTAATAAAACCCTTTTTAATAGCTGAATAAATAAAATCTACAACTTTTCACAAAAGCAAATAATAATTAATATTTTAAATAAATTCTGAAATCATTTTGTAAAATATATTTTAAGAAGACTGCAGCTACTTAATAAGTGTAACAGGTTGAAGTTCCTGTTAATAGTTAACTCCTGTAAGTCCTATTAATAGCTAATCAATGGACTGTGATACGATAAATTTTCAACAAAAATTTTAAATAATCTAGCCTAAAAAAAAAAAAAACTGAAAGTAAACCAGTCAGTAAACATTCACCGTTTAGAATTTGTAACCGTTTCAAAAATATTATTAATCTTCATGAACATGAGTATAATCATAGGATTATGTACAAATTTTCACATAAAGTTTTTATTATTATTATTATTATTACCACAATAACAATAAACATACAATGCAGTAAACATATTGAGAAATTACTGGAAAACTTACTTATCAGCAAATAAACTGAAGTCGCCTAATAAATCAGCCATTCTTATACCATTTCTTGTAGCTTTAGATGAGTATGCCGGTCCAATTCCTTTTTTTGTTGTGCCAAGAGACATTTTACCTTTTTCTAATTCTTGTAAACCATCTACTTGCTATATTTAAACAAAAAAGAAAATCTGTTAATTAATCTGACTTCATTAAACTGTCATTAACAACTGTATAAATAACATTATTTACACATTCTAATCACATTCCTGTCATGACCACGTTCCTGACTATGACATTCAGATGCTATCTATTGGGGATCACAGTTTCAATTTTTTTCTTTATGTTATGCAAGTTTCAATGCATTCAATCGACAAAGTCAAGACTTACAATTTTTCAGACGAATTCATTTTTAATAGCATTTAAGTTTAAAAATGGAAACAAGAGTAATAAAAAAATTTTGCGTTAAGAGTTTTATAAATGATTTAAAGAAGGATGAAAATTAACAGAGGATCGTGGAAGCTATTCCTTGATTTTATAAACACAAATTTATTTAAAACGTTTTGCTAGAAATTTAAAATTTGATTTTAGATATGTTAGAGGAGGTTACAGGAATAGAAAAACAGTAAGGATCATTTTGATCAAAGATTTGAAAATGAAAGAAGCGATTGAATCTGTTATTTTTATTCCTGTAAAAACCTCAATGTGCTGCATTTTCTTCTGGAGTCATTAAAATGGTCGACGGAAAAAGAAATATTTTAAACTGGATTTTAACTGATGATGAAAATTGATTTTTCACATATAATCCGGCAACAAAATGTCAAAGTGTAATTCGGTTGAGTTTAGAAGAAATAAAAAAATTTAAATGAGACCATAAAAATCATGTATGAAGCGATGCTGACCGAATTTTTTTACTTTGAAGGTTTCATTCGTTTTGAGTTTGCGCCATACATTCTAATGTAATCAGTAAATTTTATAAAGAAGCGATGATGCCACTGATTTGAAAAATTAAATTTTTGCTCTAAGTTCGTGGAAAATGGGTCATGGATTTTTCTGTACAATAATGTAAATCTTTTTTGATTATTGTTTCCTTGTTTTTAGCAAAATGAAGGGAATAAAATTCAAAGAGATATCACTGAAGCGAATGATTTCAACAAAGGAACCGAAGATAATTCTAATAGCAGCATTTTCTTATCCTTTGGAACCACAGTTAGGTATTGCTTCGGAGGATGAGATGAAATGGCAATTTTGTAGCTGGTGAAAATGCCATCCCTGACCAGAATTTGGACCTGGTCAGAAATAATGTAAAGCTGGAGCAGACTTTATTAATAAAAGTAAATAATAAATATGTTGTAATTACTATATGTGTTTTAATGACCTCAAAACTCTCTTTTTCTGTTTAGCCTCTGGAACTACCGTAAGGTATTACTTCAGAGGATTACTTCAAAGAACACCAGTATCCAAAATCTAGTTTCAAATCCATACAAAACTACCGTTACCAGGATTTGAATCTTAGTACTCTTGACTTCAAAATCGGCTATTTGCGAAGTCACATTAATCATTAGATCGGCCCTGGAAATACCATTCATCACATGTTGAAGGTTTTCATAAGCAATCCAATAAATTTTGATGAATTTGATTAAATGTGCCCCTTTCCTTCATTTTTCAATAAAAAATTTTCAAGTTTATACAGATAAATAAAAATGTGATGACAGTATTTACAAACATTCACAAGAAATAATTGATATTTTTAGTCGTAAAAAGTAACTCATCAAATATTATCTGCCTGTTTATCTGTGAACATTTTAAGAATAAATTGATAAGATTATTAGTAACTTGAAATTATAGCATCTTGATAGTATCATTGTTTTTAGAACACGCTACACACTACTACAGGAATGTCAAATAAATACAATTATTTTTTTCCTTTCTTTGAATTACGATTGTACACAAAAAGAAAATTTAATTTATTTATAATTTTAGATGTTGAAATCGATAAACATGTTACTTTTTGGAATGATAAATTCATAGTAATAAAATAAATAAATAAACAATTAATTATGTACCTCTATCGACAAAAATTAAGAAATTCCATTCTGTATGCAAGTAATAAATAATTAAAAAAACTAACACTTTGCTAAGCGAAGTAACAAAATAAAATGAACGACCTTCAAGAAAAATACATCTTTAAATATTGTAAATTGTAAAGCGTGTCAAAAAAAAAAAGATAGTACAATGAAAAACTACAAGTAGTCAAAGGCAACACAATTATGGATTATTTGCCTTACAAGTATAGAAATAAGATAAAGACAGCAGGTAAATGTACACATGTGACTGTCAGTCATACAAATTATAACTTATTTAATACTGGAGGCCATCAACAGTTCTCCTGGATAATAATTTTTCAAAGTTAACAGTATAAGTATCTTTGAATGTCGAATGAGACTGTTTGGTTATGTACATCTATCATTAATAACTTTATTACGGAGTAAATTACCTTTAAATAGCTTTGTTCTTTATTTATATAAGGAAATATCATATAAAAAAAGTCAAGGATGTTTGAAACTTATTAGAATTACAAAAGTTGCTGACAATAGAATATAACTAATATGAAAGTTAACATACACCCGCCTCTCGCCTTCAATTATTCCTTTCAAAACATTTAATCGATCAGTTTATTTGTTATAACCGTTCAAAATAATATATTTCTGTTTTTTTTTTTAATAAAAAGAAATTAGTATATTACGCAATGATTAAATATGTGTTTTCATAAAAGGATTACTTGCTGAAAATATAATTGCAGAATTCAATAATGTTTTTAGCTATCATTAAAATAAATAAATAAATTTTTTGTTTAATGAATTAAATACGATTGGAGTAACACAAAAAACAAATCGTACAATGAATATCTAAACGAGATAATATTTTAAATCTTTGAAAAAATTCACAATATTATTTTGCAAGCTCATCGAGTAAAATCGGCTAAGATGTTTATTTGTACTATCTTATACATGAACATTAGAATAAAAAAAGATCACAAATTTGTTATTGTTGTAAATTTCTCGATTTAAAAAAAAACATAATGATATGTCCATTCATACGTACTTTTCATTTAAAGATAATCCAGAAGGATTTCAGCACTGTTTCATAACAATCCACTATACATATGTATTCACTCCAGCAGATCAGGAAGAAAGTAATAAGAAGAAATTTATGGAAATGTTCCAAAAAGTCTAAAAGTCATTCATCAGAGATCGAAAGGTTACAACAGTTTTTACTTTCTTGTATGAAGTACTGTCATCATGAAAAATTTTAGTTTTCAGACTTCGATGGAAAAAACCATTTTGACCATCCCTGAATCCATTTTTAATAGTTTCACTACAATGTCTGTACATAAATACATATGTATGTACCTCGTGCAACTCAAAAATGATCAGTCGTAGAAATTGAAATTTTGGATTTAGGGCTCTTTTAACATCTAGTTGTGCAACTTCCCTTTTGATTACAACTGTCAGAACAATAAATGTAAAAAAAAAACCTAAAATCCCAAAAAAGTTGGATTTTGGATTTTTTCTTAACTGCAGTAATAAGCCCTCATCGTTGTGAGCTTTTCAACTGTATACCGTAAGTGATACTTATTTTCATTGGTTCCAGAGTTATAGCTAAATAAAATTTTAATTCATGAAATATTTGGATCTTACAAGGATACACATCGGTTCAAATCCGACTTCATCTCTTTTTTTTAACTTTTTTTTTTTAAATTTAAATATATTGATTTATTAATAATTATTAACCCGTGATGTAAAAAAAATTAAAATAAATAATAATTCACTAATAACAACAAAAATCATAATTTATTTGCAAAATAAAATTTGTTGGACTTTTAAAAATGTATGTATCTAATTTGATAGGCATTATTACATATGTATATATGTATGTATTAGATTTGGTGAAACATGTAATTATTTAATATTAATTGAAAATTATAATTTAGAATCGTATTATTTTTGGATTTTCGTACAAGGAAGTCATGCAATGTCCATATCGGATATTTTTTTTAATAGAAAGTACAAGAAATAATTTTAATAGATTAGTTTGAAAAGGAAAGTCATCACAGGAGAATGTTTGCCATATTATTCGATCGACTGAAAAATGAAATCTAGCAAAAATAACCAGATTTGAAAAGCACGAGACAACGTAACAACTTGTGCAGCAACACAGAACTATATGAATTTCACTACAGATTGCTTTTATGTTCACTACACCCTCTTCAAAATTTACCACAATCTGACTTATATTTTGAAAGTTTTGATAAATCATAATTTTCAGAAAATTCAAATTTAATGGAGTAAACGAACAGAGCTGAAAGGAGAAATGTCGAAACATATTGCGTTCCATAGTCCTGTAAAATTAAAAAACGCCAATCACAATAATCATACCTTAAAACAAGTCCGGTAGGCTTTACTTAAATCAACTGTATTTTTTAAATTTTATTTTAGTGTTGTGTACTTGACCCGTACAAATTCAAATGTTTTAGGATTTAATAGTAAAATATACTCTAAACAAAAATAATGATGAAAAGCAGTTTCAAAATTAAAATCAAAGCGGGGATAGTCCTTAAAGCCAATTCTCTTATTTGGATGAAATGCACTGAAGACAAAGCGGGCTAAAAAGATCGGCTCATAATTGTTTATCTTGCTTTTCTTGCGCTGAATAAAATTTGAAATGATATAAAGATTTGGTTAAATTATCTTATAGTTCAGAGAACTCTATCTTATATAATTAATTTTATCAGTTTAAATGATATATCAAGGAAGTAGTCGTGAAAATGATCATAAATATAAATTTAGAATTTTAATCTGACATATAAGATAAATGGAAATTAAAATAAAAATAAAACCAGTAATGAAAAAGTGGCAGATTAACCACTATTAAGATAAATTAATAGGAAATAAAGGTCATTATGATCAGTTCAATAAAACGGTTATGTAAAATCATCTCAATAATTTATTAACATCATTCAATAAATAAGTAACTGTTAATTAGTGTTATTACTTTAAAACTTTAACTTATATAAAAAAGAGATTAGTTTTTTATCTTCTCGCTTCATATTTATTCATTTATAATGAATAAACAAGATATTTGAAGGTAACAAAAATCCTAATAAAAAGAAAACTTGTGTCAGCCAAACTTCATAACTTATATAAACCTTTAATAAAGCGTGCAAAGCGCTAAAGTTACGCCATAGAAACATCAAAATGTTCACGTTTGGTTCGGTAAGAAAGTAAGAAAAAAAACCACTTCATTCCTCAGTTTTACTAGTAAACTTGACTATCTCCCGTTTTGCTTCATATATCCAGCGACATACGCGTGAATGAGGCAAACCATTAAACCGTTTCATGAAAACTGTTAAAGCAGCTCTAAAATTACATCGGTAGTAACGTATATAGAGAACCAAACAAATAACCTCCTCTGAATCTCGCGATTAAGAAAAACAAATAATTTTTAATCAATCATAATAGGACTCGATATATCCTTAACTGTCTATGTAAAATATCACTGTACTAGTCCTTTAGAATTTATATACATACATAAAACCATATTGAAAGTTAGAAAATGTTTAAACATGTTACTATTATTATTATTTTTAATAACTCAATTATTTTATATACTCAAAAAGAGCTTTAAATCATGTAATTATTCTAAAACACATAATTATTGAAGTAAGTATGTGTTAATACTATATCATTTAATTACTCTAATTGTAATTGTATTTCAATTACAATTGTAATTGTAATACATTTCTACATGTAATTACTCTAATTTTTACATTCATTAAAAATTAATATTTTTATGAAGATATACGAAGAGAAATTTATCTCCCTTGAGACATTTTTGACAAAAATTAAACTTATTAACGTAAAAAAACACATACATAAAATTCATCTGATGGACTGGTAATCAATGCTAAGAGAGTGCTTATAAATTTTTACAAAACTTAAAAAACAATTCTTACTATAAATAATTTAAATATGAGGTGCGGCAGAAAAGTAATGAGACTGGCAGCAACACCGAGAGCAATCTGACAATAAAGCAGACTACCCCTTCACAACAAGACGCTTAGTCCCCGTGATAAGTGAAATTATGATTTTGTAATGCGTTATGAAAATAAGATGGTGAAATTTTGGCGACAATGTGCTATAAAATTTTGCATTAATGTGACTTCAAGTTTGACCTTGCAAAGTTGAAACAAGCCTTTGGGAAAATTTGTTATAGAGAGCACAAGTTTCTGGCACAAAGCATTTATGGAGGGTCAGAAGCAGTGGAACTGATGAGTAACATGCTACATTTGAATTGTTTTACTCTTCATTAGATTATGACTTGGATTTGAGCATGAGAACAGTGTGTACAACAAAAAGACAATCAGAAGAATGTGCACCCTGATGTTCTAGACAGAATTGAAAATGATGCAGGCTTTTCATTTGTGGGATCACTGGTGATGAAGCGTGGATTTTCAAGTACAATCCAGAAACAGAATGTCAAAGTCAAGATTGGCACACTAAAATTTCTCCTTGATAAAGGAAAGGATTTGCTCTTGAATGAGCAAATCAGAAATAAAGTCCATGCTAATTTGTTTTTTTTTTTTTTTTTTGACATTCCAGGGATTGTCACACTGAATTTATGCTCTAAGGATAAACTGTCAACAAAGACTTTTATAAAAAAAGTTCTAGACGGATCACAGAAGGGAAGCTTTGTATCAGACCAGACATTTCACACTTGGATGCTCTACCATGACAACGTTCCCTGTCATATGGCCATTTCCTTCAACAGTTTTTGATGTAAAAGGGGATTCCAATGGTTCCTTAGCCCCCCTCCTATTTGCCTCATCTTAGTCCGTGTGACTGTTTTTGCTTCCCAGGATCAAACCCCTTTTGAAAGGAAATTTTGATACTGTTGAAAATATCCAAAGGAGTGTAACCGAGGGGCTGACGACAATTCCAGTTGAAGCCTATAACTTTTGTAGGTACTATGTACCTTGCATCAAGCAGTTGAAACAATCAATAATTACATAATTTTAATTTATAATAATTATAATTCTGCAATAATTTCCTTGCTTGGTGCATTCATCAACACTTAATATACAATCTTTATTTCTAAACGCATTCAGTGGAACATCGAACACAAGTATGTTGGGGGATAGATTACCTACCCTATGTACAGCAGAACCTCAACTAATGGCCCCTGCTGCTGGATCTTTCTAATTACTTCATATTTTATTTTAACACCAGCAGCTAACTGAATGGACAAAAAGACATATTACATAGATCATCAGTATTTAGAAATTGTGATTAAGTCAGGTGTGCTTGGATGGGATCTGGTAATTATTTATATCCAAACAATTCTGCTACAATTCCCTTTTAGTCCAATTCTTTCAAAGCTGTTTCAGTACTAGTATAGATTGAGGTCCAATAGGAAAACACTATAGTGTCCTGGATTCTGATTTTTTATATAATCTCTGCCTAAGGATAAATATGATTTGTTCACAGATGACAAATATCTGTCGATCAATACGACTGAATAAGTGAGGACAAAGAGGAGGAATCAGATAAAAGTATCAAAAGAATCTTGTCAAGATTCTTGAAAAAGATGAATCTTTTCATCTGCCTTCAGTCTTATTTTTTCATGTATTTACATTCTATTTCTTTTTTAACTACAGAACCTGTGAGCTCTGACAAGAACGCCATAGTGGAGAATAGTATTTGTCTTCTTTTCAAAGTCTTCTGAGTCTTCTAATCTGGTTCTTCTTTTCATCTGTAATCTTTTCTTCAAACAGATGTATGAAGTATCACATTTACATACCAGGTTTTACTAATTCTATATTCTTTCATTAAAATATACCAATGAATGAAACAGTATACATCACCAAGTGGCATCATTCATATATAGGACGCATCACAGATATCATAGGGCGCGTTATAATGTATGTATTATTGCAATTGAAACCGACATTTTATAAGGCCATTTTTAAAAAGCACATTAAATCTCCTGTATAAGAGATATATTGTATATTTCAATTTGATGTATTTCTTAGAGTGCTTCAAAAAATATTTTTTTGCTTCTATATTAAACAAATTTATATTCATTTTTTTCATTTTAGTAATTACTCCATTTCTAGAATCATGTGGTTCTCTCTACTACACTTGCTAGTGTCTTCTTCTTCTTTGGTCATCAATCCTAAGATTGGTTGGCAGCAGTTCTCCATGTGAATCTCTTGTTAGAGCTTTCCTTTTTAATTCTTCATATGAATTACATCCAATGTCCTCCTTAATCTGTTGCATAAAATTTAATCTGGGTC
>JAAAKQ030213466.1:0-11599 GCA_010016005.3 Zanna intricata | reverse complement strand
GGAATTGAGCCGAAGGCATTCCTAATGTCCAATAGAACAAGCGCCGGGATGCGACGAGTGCGCCAGGTCCCACGCCTAACTTCAGAGGCTGAGGAGTGATCGACCTGTTATTATACAAGACTACACTTCATTCACATTCATACATATCATCCTGATTCAACCTCTGAAGTAATACTTTACCGTAGTTCCGTGGGCTAACAGAAAAAGAAAGAGACCGACTTCCTTTAGACACGTTTAGTTAATTGAACCCCAACTACTAAACTACACCATTATCCATTGTACAGAATTCAATTCCATATAAGAACAATCACCTTTTAATAGGATTTGAAACACAGAACCTTTGAAATTGAAAATCAGCTGTTTAACTGATTTGTGACAGCAAGCTAACCACTAGACCAGTTTGGTGGGTTAACATATTATCAAGAATGATTTTTCATTAATTGTGCTTAATTATTTGATGCATTATTTGTGCTTAAATGAAAACTAAGCACAGGTACAAAATCAGAATACCTTTTTTATTTTATTTTAATTTTTCAAGGTTTTTATTCAATTATTTACTTTAACCATGGAATGATAACCCCCTTTCCACCACACATAAATAATAGCACATAGTCTCCCAGACTACTACAGAAAAATACATGAAAACAAAGTGAAAATGTAGTGCAACCATATTTAAAACATGCACTATAAAGAATACAATGTTTTTCATACATTTTATTAGTTATAGTCTTTTTTTTAGACATTTTTAGTGCACTCCTCACACAGTGCTCCTCGGTGATCCATGCAAATGTGTTTCTTACATTTTGTACAATGGAACCAAGTCATTCTTTTCTTTTTAGCTGGGCAAATTGCACTAATCTTTCTTGTTCCTGCTTCTTGAATATTTTCTGGCACAGAAGTTGATGGACCAAATCTTCAACATTGCATTTCAGATTTCTGGATAGGTTTGTCAGCTTTTGTCCTTCTTGAATATGTAATGTTGTAGTGTTTAAGTTCTACACTGATTTTCTTTGTGATTGCCCTTCTTATCATTGATTTTTTCTTTTTTGAGACTGCTTGATGTTTCTTGCTTCGTAAATTGTAATAGCTGTTGTAAAATATTATCATTTAAAAATAAGGTAAATGCTTCTATTCGCCTTGTTGCTTCATTTTTGGGCTTCTTGATAAAATGTACTACATATCAAGATGGCGTGCGTGTTCTTGAGGTTTGGACAACTATTTATGATGACTTTTACCATGTTTTTGGTAAACAATGTTTGGATGTGAGGCCTGTTCAGTTTTTGTTGGCTGGATATTACTTTCACTGTGATTGCCATGATAATTTAGGAGTACTATATTTGTTGGCTTAAATTGAAAATTGGTACTTCCTTCATCAGAGGGATTGTAGTCAAGATTTATGTCAGTATCATCAGCATCAGTATCTGCATTATGTTTAGAAACTTCACCCTCTTCCTCCCCTTCACCAACCATCTTATCATAATCATTTTCTTTTTCATTGTCATCCCTTTCCAGTTTAGATAGCACATCATTTATGTCCAAATTAATGTTCAATATATCACCCACAGTAACTTATATAGAATATTTACAATACTAAAAATCACTACACAACTAATAATATATATATATTTAAAAAAAAATCAATTATTGAATTATTTATAAATGGAGGAAAAACAACATTAATGGCAATATGTAGTCTAACAGAAGATGAAGGGCTCATTGGACTCAACTATGAGTAGTAAGAAAAATGGAATGCCAACTGATAATGTCCTTGACTAGAAAGATAAAGGTACTGTAAGTGAGGTTGAAGTCATTATTCTCCTTCCATTCTTAGATGGGTTTTTGAGAGGGCTGTGCATTACCATTCTCAGGTTAACACTGTCATGAAAAATAAAAAGTGGAAGTAATTTTTTGTAAAATAAATACATAATTTTTATTTAAATGACAAACCAAATGCTATAATCCACCTTTATCTTTTAATATAAAAGGTTCTGCAATAAAAGAAAATAAACCAGAATAAATTTTTTATTACTATTGATTTCAACTAGGTTAAGTTAGGTTTAAAATTGTTTTTAACTAGAATATTTTTTTAGCTTCTGAACCTATTTTTTTAGCTTTCTTTCTACTCTGACAGGTTTCACAATCAGACTTACTTTAAATTTAGTGCTTAGTTACTAGAGATGAAAAGAATAATAATTCTAATCTCATGAGCAACTTTTAATTTTTAATGAATATGTTTGTATCATTATATTATAATTGTATTATTTAAATATAACTGAAGGGGCAATTATGTAGTTATAACCTGAAAGCTGTTTAGTACATAAACTAAATCTATAATCACAGTAAAAATCTATTATAAATTATATCTTTTTTATTGCTTTAAATTTTTGTTACTATTTTTTTAAGTAACTGTATTTTCAAAATCTGTGCTGTTCTCTTTTATGTTGTAAACCTCTCTTTATTACCTTTTAAAATAAAACAATTTTAGTTTTTAGAATACTAAATGATTTAAAACATAAAAACTATTTTGCTCATAAAAGTATGTTAAAACGTGAAATATGTATTTTAAATAAATATTAAAATAATTTTAATACTAATTCAGTCTTGATTTCATCCTTTGTAAAAACACATGGTTCTGTTCCGCTGTCATAATATAAAATTGCAAATGTTATTAATAAAAATTTGGTTAGCTAGTGAATTTATAACTTTTAAATATAAATCATTAAAAAAGTGATAGTCACCAAAGTGTGATTTTGAAGCAACACCTATTGGAGTGTAGCCTACTTCGCTGGGGACAAATCACTTCCAAGATGGACTACATCTCAGCGGAATGGTCTACTTTTCATCAGTTTTCTGACTTCTAAAATATATCCCTAACAAAAGTAAACTAATACTTTAAAAGTCTTTTGACTGATAAATTACAACAAAAAAAATTCTGCCTCAAGATTAACTGTGCTGACCTGGACATGCACTCGAAAGGTTAATTGATCTATACTGTTAACAAGCTTTTTTCATATATAGCATCCAAGTAAAACTGACTAAATTTAACAAAACATTCTCAATACTTTTGTCTAAACACTTTTGGGTCAACAGCAGGGCTGGAGTAATCATTAAGCTAAATAAGCACATGCTTGGGGCATGATAGGAAGGGGACACTATAGAATTTCAGCTTTAGTTAGAGGAAAAAATCAATTAAAATTCATTTTTAATTAGTTTTTATATTTTTCTACTGTTATCAACTTTGTTTCAATAAATAATGATATATAAGAAACATCAGAACTAAACATGTGCTTGATGGTTTGTTTGCATCAAATTATCATTCAGGACACTTTCTGGCACTACCACTGCATCAGAAAATGTTACTTTACATAATTAATGTAAAAATGTTATTTTTTTGCATGTTTTAGGTTTTATTTTTAATAAAGTATACCTTATAAAAGGCTTGAGAAGCAATTATAAAACAAATCACATGCTTCTCACAGAAATTTGCCTCCAGTAAAATATTAAGTTAATCTAAGCACGGAAGCAAAAGATTCAGTTATAAGATGGGAATTAATTTTCATGATTCTGCCTGTGATATATATTATTGCGTTAATTTCCACTTAATATTAAAAGAAATAATAATAATCTTTCTATTTCTGTATTTAACAAATCCTGAAAACCAAGATGAAACATGTTCAGTACACAAAAAAAGAGAGAAGAAGATATTTTGGAATTAGAATCAAAGACTACAAAGCTGACTGATTTCTTCACATAAGTTTCACTACATGATATACCAGTTCCTGAGCAGAATCAATTTCCGTTATTAAAAGTGGACACAAATACCACTTTGAACACTTCAAAATCAAAATATGATGACGTTGTAATCATAGAGATGTCACATGCCGGTTCATCTAGCACTCTGACTGTAAATTCTTTTGACAGTTCAAGCACAAATGCTATGTTAAGTCAGTTCAAAAAACATACTGAAGTTGAAATAGTTGCAGAAAATGAAAGTTTAGTGGACCAAGGTGATGTTGGTAAAATGGTTCAGTCTGCAAAAGATGAAGCAAATGAAGCAAAAAATTCAGGGTTGTGGCTTGATTTCTCTGTTGATAAAGTTGCTTAATGGACTACTTGTGAACATAGTGATTGTCAATGCCACAATGGGCCATTTGACAAGTCTTATCATCATTTCAGTAATAGCAAACCAGTAGTGTTACAGAAACTTTTTGTTGAGACAAAAGTAAATGGTGAGAAATATTAGATAGTGGTTATTGTATTCACCATCAATGGGATCAGTTTACTGTTTGCTCCTAAATTTTCTCAAATTTTGTTACAAGAGAAGGGTTCAATGACGCAAAATATGATTATAAATGATCAACATAAAAAAAATCACTACTCACCAAGACTATGCTAACATACTTAATTCACAGACAAGGTGTAGGGTTGGGGCAACAGCTGGAAAAATAAATTCAGAGTGTGATTACTGGGAACATGTCTTTTTTTTTTTTTTTTTTGTTTTATCTCCGGAACCACCATTAGGTTATATCATCAGAGGATGAGATGAATGAATTGTAGCGTGTGTGAAAAATCCCATGCCTGACCGGGACTCGAACCCGGGACCTCTGGATGAAAGGCCGAGACGCTACCACTCCCCATGGAGGCCGGCGGGGAACATGTCTTGAGATTTGTCACAGCTGTTATTAGTATATTGGCCGAATGTAGTTTGGCTTTTCTAGGAACAGAAGAAATATTTGGATCATTACAGAATGGGAATTTTTTTAGAGTTGCTTGAGCTCATAAATCAGTTTGATCATTTTTAGTAGATCAAGTAGCGAATTATGGAAATTGTGGCAAAGGAAATCCTTCTTACCTGTAATTAACTCATTCAACTGATGGCCCAAAGCCTCACATGCTTATTGTTGATGAAATAAAATGGTTATTTTAGTTAGTCAGTTAATTTAACACCAGATCAGACCAATTATAAGTATTGAACTTAAGTATTTAAAAGATGTACAGACTATTGAATTCTTTTTAATATTTCTGGAAATAAAAAGCCATTTCAGTGAGGAAATAGCAAATCAGGTTTGCAGTTTCAGGCAAAGATGCAGTGGTAGCGCCTCAGCCTTCCATCCAGAGGTCCCGGGTTCGAATCCTAATCAGGCATCATTTTTCACACACGCTACAAATCACTCATCTCATCCAACGATGTAATACCTAAGGGTGATTCCGGAGGTTAAAAAAAAAGTTAGCAGTTTCAAGAAACAACTTCACCAATGCCCTCCAAATAATGCAGTGCTGCAGCTAACCTTATTCCCATTGTACTCTTATTCAGAAAAAAAGAAATTTAGGGTTACAAAAGGCTGAGGATGAAGAAAAGAGATTATCAACCCACAAAGGTGGACTTTGTGGACTACGTGGACCTTAGGAGGTCAAAATATTTTATTGTCTTGCCCAATATTGTTATTTTCACTTACAATAATTCTAAAAGTAAGAAAGGCTAACTATGAAGAGGTTAGGTAAGGTTAATTACCGTAAGGTTAATTAAGGGGCTGGGGTGAGGTTGATCATTACCTTTCTCAGTTCCTCTCTTGACATGGGGTGTTCAACGACTACCTTTACCGCTTTGACAAGAGGATGTGGAGCAGCTGCCTTTACTGCTGGGACAGAGAGACAGTTGAGCGTGTGTTTCTGCGATGCCACTGGTGGGGGGACATACGCAATACATTTAAAGCCACTGAGGAGACGCTTGAAGATGTAATGGCCACCATGTTGAAGGATGCTCAGGAATGGGAGCGGATGCAGGGGTAGATCTCCACGATTGTACGTGCGAAGGTAGCCGAAGAAGATCAGTGGCATAATGGTTAACTTGGAGGCCGCGGGGGAGGGGGCAGTCCCCTGTGGAGTCGCTGTTCATCCCTGTTTGCAGGGATGGGCTGCGATGATGATGCACTGGGACTCCCTGACCTCCGTGCATGGCGACGTTTTCGGTGGTGCACGAACACATACAAGAAGGAGCAGGGGGGTGGACAGCCTTCTGCAGAGCTGCCGTGTATTGCTTGGAGATGGACGGTGGTGATGAGGCACAGGGACTAAGACCCTGCCGGCGTGAACTCTGACATGCATACACCAACACCCACAAAAAGAAACACAGCTACAAAAACACATTTACACACACACACAGGCACTTACACTATAGAAAAAAAACACATCACTGACAAGAATACATTCACACAAAACAGACACTGACTCTTAAAAAAAAAAAACCGGTGTGGGTGTGTGAGTGAGAGAGGACAGGTTTGTGTGACTGTTTTATATGTTGTTTTTTATTTACTTGTTGCAAGTCCTGTTGGAGAGGGTCAAGAATAGAATTTTCTAGCGTTATCAGAACATTCCCCACCCGAGACTGAGTTATGCTTAATTGTGGGTCCGGTCTCGGGACAGATAAGTTCTTCAAGGAGGGAGGTTTAGTTGGTATGGGGCAGGTTATATTATGCCTAAAAACATCTTGGCAGAGCCTGTCAGCCTGTTTGCTAGCCCAGAATGGATAGCGGCCTGGGTCCGAGCCTGACACACCCATTGTGGCGTGCATAAATGGCATTTTTTCAGCTCCGGACAAAAAAAAAGTTAAGGTTAATTAGCTCACCGGGCTGGTCTACTGGTTAATGTGACATCGCAAATCAGCTGCTTTCGAAGTCAAGAGTTCTAAGCTTCAAATCTTAGTAAAGGTAGTTATTTTTATACGCGTTTGAATACTACATCATGGATATTTTTTTTTGTTGCCTGGGTTTCAATTAACCACACTTCTCAGGAGCGGTCGACCTGAGATTGTACAAGACTACACTTCATTTACATTCATTCACATCATCCAAATTCATCCTCTGAAGTAATACCTTACGGTAATTCCAGAGGCTAAACAGATAAAGAGAGAAGTAAGGTTAATTGAGAAACTTACTTGCACTATTCCTTCTTGCACAAACTTAAACAAAATGGACTAAGTTATAGCTATAAACTTACTTTTTTCATGAATCATCTTATCATCACATGAGCTTTTTCACAATCATCTCATTTGAGTTGGTAAGGTGATCAAAATAAGTTTAGTTTAGACTTCTTCAGCCTGATTTCATCTCATCTAATTTTCAACATTCTGTCTTACATTACTTTTCAAAAGCATCAAAATAATGGGTTTTCTGGTTGTAAATAAATTGTTCTTTCATAATATAAATTATGAAGTTAAAATTAAATTCTTCTTTCATAATATAAGAAGCCAGACACAACCCATCTATAACCTTGCTCAATTGAGCTTTCTAAATTTTAATAAGTAATAGAATTTACCACACAATCAATCAAACAGGTAGTTTTATTTATTTCCTTAAGTAACTACAGATTGTCTTCCAACTACAGTTACAATTGAAAGCTGAATCTGAAATGTATGAAAAATTCCAATTCTTATCAAGATAAAAATTCAATAATTTTTCCAATACCAGTTTGAAAGAATATAAGAGTACAGGAAATGTTATCAGGGGAATTTTCATAGTTATATTCAATAGCTTCCTGAACTGCATGACAAAATTATATTTGCTGAACACCAGGTAGTGGTCATTCAGTAGGGCAGAGTTTATTGCTTTTATACGAAGAAAAATTTTTAAATATCAAAGCAAAAATTTTATCTAATGAATCTGAAAGAATTCAAATAATTATAGCGTTAAATAAAATACAAACATATCTAAAACAACTCCTGCTTAGTATCATCCAAAACTAACAACTTAGTAAGCTAATGTAGTTACTCAACGTAAATAAATACAAAAATTGTGTTTTAATACAACTAGATGATTTGTTTAGCAGGACAGATAAGATACTTCTGTTAATTCACTTCAGTAGTTTCTTCAACACCCTCCAGTTCCTTACACAAATGAATATGTAAACTGTGTTCTTTGTGTTTTTTTTTTTTTTTTTTTTTAGTACAGTTGATTGTATAATAATAATGGTTTAGTGTCATTCTTTTTTTCGTAGTATTAATGTTTTATTTACTCTAAGTGTTAATTTTATTTTTATAAATATGAATATTAGATGGAATGACTATCATATGTTTATTATGTGATAACAATGTAGGGCATGTGAATGCCAGTGGAACAATAATGTAAAACAGAAAATACAATAGGCACTTATCTGTTGCTTCTCTTGCATTCTTGACAAATGATTACCTCCCACTGACCATGATATAATTACAGATTCTATTCTGATATTTATCTCTTGTTTCCAAGATCCAGAAATGAAAATATGCCATTAACAACATTCTCTTTATAGAAAGATAACTTAGGAATATTACTATTTGTTACTATAATTTTTAATCGATTATGCAGGGTACAACATGCCTTAAACAACAGCTACAGAAACATTGTTAAGGAATAGATTTGTTGAACATATGAAACATGCTTGTTAAAATGTCAAAAGCATTTTCAATTATCTTTTTTACTCTATTAACTCTAAAGTAAACATTTTTTTTAGTTTTTTGATTGCTGGAGAAACAATTACGATCAGATGTCAATTTTATAATAGCCCTACTATTAATACAAAGGCAAGTCAAAAAGTAATATGAAATTCAAAAATCAAAATTTTTATTTGTAATTACATAAATGATACATGCATTATTTTTCAATATAATCCCCTCATACTTCTATGCACTTAGTTCATCTTTTAATAAGCTTTTGAATTCCTTCCTGGAAGAAAGTTTTTGGTTTTTTGGGCAAAATATTTTTCACCGCTTCTATGGCCTATCATCAAATCGAAAATGATTCCCTTGAAACTCTTCTTTTATTGAGCCAAAAAGATGAAAATCACTTGGAGCAAGGTTGACTGTATGGAGGATGGTTCTGCAGCTCAAAACCAAGATCTTGAAGGCAAAGGACTGCTTTTTGGCCGTATGAGATCGAGCGTTATCCTGAAGCAAATCACACCTTTAGAAAGTTTATCACATCTTTTGGATATGATTTTTTGCTTCAGCAAATGCAGTAGCTCACGGTAGCTGTTATTTTCTACTGATTGATCTTTAGGTGTGAAGTAAACCAGAAGTGAACCTTTTATATCCTAGAATATTATCATCATCAGCTTTCTTGCAGACATCTGAGTTTTGAACTTTTTCTGCTCTGGGAGATGAAAGATGTTTCCATATTAAACTTAGTCACTTATTCTTGGGTTCTAAGTAATGGACCTATGTCTCATCAACAGTTATTATTCACTTAAGAAATGAGTCTCCTTCATCTTCGTAACGTTTCAAAAGCTTCTGGGAAATTTTCGTTTGAAAATGTCTCAGAAGGATACTGGTCAATTCACAAGGAACCCAGTGAGCACAGACTTTTTAAAAGTTTAAAGAATCATGGATGTTTGAAAATGCTGAGCCATGGCTTATATTCAACTCACTTGTCATTAACTAATTCATCGATAACTAAGAATCATTTGTTTCACAACTTCAATATTGTCGTCAGTCTTTGAAGTGGAAGGACTACCTTGCTGCTGTTCATAACAGAGAGAAATCCTACCATTTTTAAAGTGATTAGTCCATTCATAGATCTTGCTTCCACTCAAACAACTCTCTTCATATTGCTGCTGCATTCCACGATATCTCTGCTGGTTTCACCCTTTCTGAACTGAGGAAACGTATCACTGCTTGCATTTCTTCCTTGGTGCAATCAGACAAGAAGCACTTATTTTAAACAGATTTTTAAACACAATTACAGATAACTAACAATGAAATAATACTTTCAATGAACAATTGACAGAGGTTATGAGTTATAGCAGAACAATCATTGCTGCCATACATGTGATTGGGGAAATCAAAATTTCCCTTTACTTTTTGACATACCCTCATAAGTAACAATACTTTAATCATTTTTAATTTGGTAGAACTATTCATTTAATAAAAACATGATACTTATCCATGTGATTGGTGATGATACTTTTATATTACTTAATGCACAAAACAAAACAAACTAAGATTTCTTGTGATTTGAAATAATATAATTGTTAAGAAGTCAATATACATTGGTAATATAAATTGTAAGGTAGATTAATGATTTTCTTTTTTGTTTTGTGAATGCATGTGTGATATATGAGTGTATGACTATGAGTATAAGAGTTATTTTGTCTGAATACAAGACTGATAGAGGGTATACGAGTGTGTATTTATAGACATGTGCAAAATGGGTATTTTTAGTGTTACTGTATTTTGCTGAGTCATTTTTATTAGCCAGAGATGTATATATTAAAATTCTGATATGATTATGGGGGATAGTTATAATACATTGTTGTGAGAGAGAGTTTAAGATATTATCTTTCTATATGAGATATTGCTTAAGTCAGTTGATTAGGTTTCTTTAAAAAGAATAGATCGTTATACATATTTTTTTTTGTGTGTAGTAATTTTTCTAAAGCTGCTGGGGTTATTGTGTTTTTTGCATTTGTTGTGGAAGATCTTAATGTGTGACAGTAGATTGTGAGTTACAGGATGCAGATATTATTGTTTTGGAATGTCAGTGATTCAGTTTACTTTTTACATTCTTGATGTTTATGGCTGGAATAAGCAAAAATAAGACTTTTATTATGGAAGGCCTTGAGATCTTCACCTTCTTCCTATGATTCTAACAAGCGATGTTTTTAATAGGAGACATTAACATAAATATCAATGAAAGGACAGTAATAGTGAACAACATATATAAATACTTGGTATGAATAAGTACAGCTCCTTAGTTAATGATGATAACACAGTTATTGAAATGATAGGCCATTCTAATTGATCCCATTTTTTATAAACACAATGTTTCTAGTCTTGTCATACTGACATTCTAATGATTATAGAGTTGCTGTCAAAGCTATTTCTAAAGACAGAACTCAAAATAATTTTGTAACAGATTTTACCAAATCCAGAAGAGGTTCTGGAATATGATAAATTAAGGTCATATTTATATGAACATAACTGTAGTGAAATTCCTTGAAATGATGTTGATTTTCAGTTCCATAACTTTTTAGATATTTTATTAGGGTATAGTAATCAATCAAAATCTGTTTATTTATTTTAAGCGATGTATAACAGTTGGACTGTGCATTGCCATTTCTCATAGAGACAGATTGTATAAGAAGTGGCGTAAAAATCGTCAAGAGCCTAACAGACTGAACAGACTTAAGTTTAAAGGTATGTAATGTTATTTTATCTTCATTATAACGATTGCTTATCATAATTAATGTAAAGCCATTAATCTGAGAGAAAGATAACAAAATATCATTAAAAATGAAAAAATAGACTGCTTAGAAATTTCAGAGATTACTGATTTTCGATACCTACTTCAGATATATGAGATGACATTTACTAAAGGTAATGTTATTTTTTCTTATCAAAAAGAATTGTTTATCTTAATTTAGTTATTAAATTTTTAAAAAAATATTCGGAATATTTAGAAAATAACAATGCATAAATATTTTTAGAATACAGATTTTTGATACTCTCTTTAACTGTTTAGCCTCCAAAACTACCGTAAGGTATTACTTCAGAGGATGAGGTGTATGAATGTGAATGAAGTGTAGTCTTGTACAATCTCAGGTTGACCACTCCTGAGAAGTGTGGTTA
>JAAAKQ030213444.1:0-11599 GCA_010016005.3 Zanna intricata | reverse complement strand
CCAGCTACTCTGTATCACTGAGTACGCAAGCCCCCCCACCATCGGCAAGGTCTCATGATTCGTAGAGGGAGATTTTTTTGTTAATGTTTATAAAAATAGATTCTTATCTTTAGAAAGAAAACTAATCAACAATGCCAACCTTAAAAAGGACTGTTCCGCTTTCATTCAGGAATATTTAGAATTATGTCACATGTCATTACTCAGTTCCAATAATTTTTAATGAACAAATCGAATATGTGCTATTTACCCCAGCATCCAGTATTCAAGCATTCTAGTCTAACTATTAAAATTCGAACTGTCTTAGACGGTTCAGCTAAAACCATTAATGGCTATTCTTAATGATACGACTAATAAAGATTAGTCGGACCTGTAATCAACAACAATTTTTCATATTGCTTGGATTCAGACTCCATAATTACGTCATTATATCTGAAAAAACTAAAATATATCGTCAGGTATTAGTTAAATCTAGTGATTCCAATTTACAACGTACTCTTTAGCGTGATTCTCCAGATCAAGAAATAAAAAACTTCTCATTACAAACCGTAAAGTATGGGACCACTTGTGCACCATTTTTAGCCATTAGCTGTCTAATTCAAGTAGGTAATGAAACTATGAATAATTTTACACAAGCCTCTACGGTCATTCGAAATGATTTTTATATTGATGACCTCATAACAAGTTCAGATATCTTAAATGAAGTTATTCAATTAAAATTGATATTTCTAAATTATTACAATATGGTTTACTTCACTATAGATGATTTTACCAATAGTATTACCATTCCTTCTGAACAGAATTCTTCCATTATTTCAAATCAAGAAGAGAATTTACGTACTTTAGAAGTTCTTTAGAATAATTCTTCAGCCACGCTACTTTTCCAAATTAGTCATTCTAATGATTCTAAAAAACACACTAAAAAAATGTTCTGTCCATTATAGTAGGTGTGTTTGATCCTTTAGGAATCATTAGTCCTATTGTTTTCTCACATAAATATTATATGCAATTTTTGCAGCAACCTAAAATTAATTAGGACGAAATATTACCCAACACATTACTCACACAATGGCTCAATTTACACAACCAGTTGCATTTGATTGAGTCAATTAAAATAAATCGTCCTATCAAATCTAAATTGATAGTAGAATTAATTCTATTCAAACAGATAGATCCTCCCATACCTCTATAAAAGGCTATGGCTGTTGCATTTAAATTCGAAATGTATACGCCAGTCATACAACTTCTTCTAATCTACTTTGTTCTAAATCAAAATTAGCACACTTAAAACAAATTACATTACGAAGACTTGAACTTTGTGGTTGTTTACAACTCAATCGTTTATTACTAAACGTAGATTCTCCCTTAAACATACATTTTGATGAGATATACTTATAAACAGATTCTACAATAGCACTACACTGGATTCATGGACAACCATCTAACTAGATAGTATTTGTTTGTCAGCAATAGAATTACTGAGATTCAGAAGAATACTTCAAATGCCGATTGGCATTATATCAAATCTTCTGATAATCCAGTAGACGTATTGTCTAGAAGTTATACACAAGTAAATAACGTATCACGTCACTTTGGTCCTCAATGACTCACAATCTTCTTTCCATTGGTCAAAAGATATATAGAAATATTGTGCTCGCCGCAAAAGGTGCTCATGTGGATCAAGTTTGAAGTGTCAAGTGTTATAAACAAATCTGTTTGTAAAGCCCTGTTCGACATTAATATGTATTTAGTACAATGCTTTGTAATTTTTTTTATTAGAATATAAAATGCACTGAACACTTTATCTGTTCATGGATAATTGAAACACTTATCCACTGTAGGTTATGGATTTTTCGAAACTGGAAGAGAATATGTCGATAAAGTCGGGGGTTGTAGAAATAGAATTCTAATTGACGGAAAATGTGAGAGAGCGTACTGTTTGTTAATTTACGATTTAATTGTTAACTAGTAATGTGAAAAATTATGGTTTAATATTTTTCCACGTCTCAGCTTGTAGAGAGTATTCACACCAATTGTGGCACCTTAAATTTTCGACATCAAATAGTAGTTGGGAAGTTATAAAACAAAGGCAATTTCAGTTATAAAAGCGAAGTTTTTAATATAAAACGAATTGTTTTACTTTTTTCATGCATCTCAAAAACTTCTCGACGATTTTTAAGTACATAAACGCCGATGCGATTTAAAGTGATAGAAAGACAAATCTTGGCAAAAGTTTTATTAGATTGCATCAATGGCTCTTGAAATATTTTTAATAGGTAAATAAGATAATTTTATTTCAGCTGATTTTGAGAACTTCTCAACTGAATTAGAGATGAACTATACGTACGTATAATTACGTACACACACGCGCGCGCGCGCACACACACACATATATAATTATTATTATTATTATTTTGAATTTAATCAGAACATATTTTGAATTGATCGGATAAGTAATTAAAAAATATTAATCTAATTGTACTTAAGTGCAATAGTTGGGAGTGCTGAATGTTTTAATTTGCAGCTGGAATTTCGTCAACGTCTAATTGTAACACATCTAATTGTATTACGCATTGTATGACTAATTATATAAGATGTACAATTGTAACACGTCTAATTTATATGGCTAATTATAACAGCTGAAACGAAGTATAAAAAAACTATAATAGATATCTTTTCAATTGTTCCTTACATATTAAACAATATTATAGCTTTATTTAATTACACTTAATTGTATTACTTTCTTCATGGAGGACTTTTCAATTTTTCATAACTTGGGAGAAAGTCTCTAATTTTTCAAGTTTAAATGGCTGAGTAATCAGAACAAAGAAAACTGTAATCCAAATGTGCTTCATCTTTGAAGACCTGGCATTGAGTAAGTGATTGAAGGAATCTTAGTTTGATAGACTTAAAACTGCAGAAGAAACAAAGAAGACTTTTGTTGGTATGCTTATGGCTCCGCACAAAAACATACCAGCAGTATCTGATCATGCTGCTGACAGATAGATAACGGTCTCTTTGCCACCAAGCAATATGATCCAAAATGAATCAGGTTATATAATAAACCAGATTGCCCAGAACCAAGCATGAAGAAAGAGAGACTTAAGGGTTTATTTTTCATGATAGTTAATAAAAAGCAATGTTATTCTTTGTTTATTAGTAACATAAATATGATAGTAATATCATAATCTGACTTGAGTCATAAGTATCTTCAATAAACTACACAGCCATTCATAAAATAGCAACCATCCCATGCTAACCCATGCAAACTAGTTTTACTGTGAAATTGAAAAGTGAAGTAGTTTCCTGTTATCTTCTTCACTAAGCCAGGTATATTGATCTAAACACCAGGGTAATGCAATTCACACTCCCACCCTACAAGTAACAATTTTACTATGTCCTCTTATACAGACTGACCTATATATTTAGAATTATTACACCCAGATAAATGATTTCAGTAGATGGCTCTTGTACTTTAAACAGCTAACATTTGTCAGATCAATAAGAAAGTACAGAAATGCACCTCTTTTCTGTAGTGATGTGTTTTATAAATATCTTCTATTCAGTAAGAATTAATTATAACGAGGGTTCAATCATTTATTTACAATAGAATAAAAATTCAGTTTTCAGTTTTACCAGTAATATCAAACTAATTTCAGTTTTCAAGGACTCAACAGTAATTTCATTTTATATTATAGGAAAAAATAAACTATAAAATTTTAAATATTCTTAAATTTAAGGTAGTCTGGTGCATCAGACATACAGATATTTGCATTCAGATTGATACCAATCACTAAATTTTAATCAATTATAAATCAAAATAAAAAACAGAAAGGTACAAAACTTTGAATGGAAAAAAGTTAGCAATAAAAATCTTGTTTAGCATTAGCGGTTTACAAGCAATCTGCTCTTGCATTAATTTTTTTAATCTTAAAATTAATTTGGATAATAATTATTGAATTGCATTTAATATTTTTGAAAACATTTCAACAAGGCTCTTCTACAAAGCAATTTTTAAAAAATATACATATATTTATTTCATAAAAGTTTCTTTTAAAGAAATTAATGTATTAAATACTTGTTTTTAGCAACTATTTCATATTCATGGCTGAAAAAACTTTTCTATTTTGAGTAGATGGCATAGATTAGAGCTCAATAGATTACAGCACAAATAGTGCTGTAATAAATAACTTTAAGAATCTTTGTTTGAAAGTAATCCATTAATTTATTTGGGTGTCATATTTCTAATGCAAATCAAGATCCTTTATTGTCAAAAAACTACATATGTACTTTTTATAGTCTAAAAGAATTATTATAATCAATGAATCTAATTAAAAGCCAATGCAATAGATCACTTTAAAAATTTATAAATAAGATTCATTTAAGATGTAAAAAAAAAATTGTTTAAACAATTATTTTTTTCAATTTATGGTCCAATTCTTTTAAATTCAGGTGAATTTTTCTTTAAGATTTATTTTATCATTTGCTGATTATCATAAAAAAATGGTTAAAAAGATCAAATTTAAGAATTACTTTTGGAATAAATGAAAATATGCTTTTAAATTTTTTTTGAAGTTATTATGTAGCTTCATCATCAGTGGTCTTACACGTATTCAAAGATTTAAAAAAATGAGGAAAACAAAAGCACTAGAAAAATTACTATGTTCTCTTATATAGTTGAAGACAATTTAAGTCAAATAATGTAAATTTTTTTGTTCTAAAGTTAAAATTACTGTTAACTTTGATATTTCTGTTATTTACAATAAATATTTTTGGTTCTTTATTTTCATTAATGGTTACAAAATTTATCAATTTTCTAATGTTTAAATTAAATTAATAAGTAGAACTGAAATATCCTACAATTTTAATTTAGTTATCTGACAGAAAAATTGATAATTTAAACATTAAAAATCTGCATTGAAATAACCAACCTGTTCTTTTTACCAAGAAGCAGCTTGTAATTAATTATTATCGGAAATTATTAATTCAGTTGGAAACTACATCACAAAAATTATATGAGATGTGCATTAAATTTAGATTATTAAACCTACAAAAAAAATTTTAAAAATACAACAAAAAGAAAAGATAAAAATAACATTGAAATTTAATCATCATTTTAAAAGGGTAAGGTATGTCAGAAAATAAAATAGGCTAAATTTTCCAATATCATGATTCAAAACAAATTGAAGATATTCCATTGTTAAGAAAATAGTAAAACGTAAATAAATATTTGTCTAACCTAACACTCTTACTCTGGCGCAAAATGCTAAATGAAGTTCATCTTAACACAAAAACATCTTAATAATATTTGTATATAACTTACAACATATTTTCCTGCTTCTGGAAAAATTTATTATCACTTTTCCAGTGACATCTTCTCCTGCAGTGTAGGTACATGCCGGATTATCAAAAACGATTTGAAAGTTTGTAATTTGCATTATTTTCTTCTGTTTTAAATAAATAAATTTATTCATTTTATCGAACTACTGGTGAAATATTTATTTTCATTCATCACTTAACAAAAATAAAAGGATATTTTATGACTAAATAAAAAAAAAAAACTGATACATTTTAAAAATTTTATACAGCTTTTAACCTAAATTTGAAGGTTAAAAACGTATAAACTTTTCTCTCAATAAATATATTTTGTTGAATATAAAGTATAAGTAGTTTTAAATTAAATTATATATTGTACTTTGGATTATTTTTTCAAGTTGTAATTAAAAGCTCTCTGTGAGGAAATAAACTGAAACGTGGTTTGGTCGCTTTGGAGAATATGCTCGTATAACTTATTAAATTACATTATGTTGCCATTTTCTGCCTTTTTTATTATTTTTTAAAAGTAAAATAAAAATATGAAATTTGTATAATTAATTTTCACAAAAAATTATTCTTTATAAAAATGGTCAAAAAGCTTATTTTCGTTTATCAGTTATTGCGTCTAACAGCCTAAACCATATCTGTTACTTAAATTTGCGTTAACTTAAATTTTGTGATTATATTGAGATCTACGCTGTTCGGAGAGCTTTAATATGCAAGATTCGTGTCAAAATATTCAAATGATCATATCTTGATATCTTTATTATTTGAGTGGGGCTGAATTTGGAAATAAACATCAGAACGGGATATTCGTTTGGATCACAGCTAAATATTTTACAATAATGGATTAACTGATACATATTTATGAATATAAAACAAAGTTTATAAAGAAATTTTGTAATATAACTAATGTTTATTTCACGTGGCAATGTTACATTTAACATTAGCACAATTCAAATTTTCTGAAAAATATTTGAAATTGTAGCTTTTGTCTCATCTTTTTATTGGTTCTGAAATTTTGCTTGTTTGAACTTAGGGCCCTTCACTAATGACATTTTTTAATCTGTCTAGTTTGAAGAGGCTGTATTTATATAAAAATGATTGGCTTGCGATGCACATTCACAACAGTGCTTTGGTAGTTTCATAAACAGCATTGGAACAGCATGACAAAAACACCTTCAACTTACTCATAGTATTTTATTATGCCTACTCGTAAATTACAGGAGCCCCAATTTTTATAAAAGATAAATCTTATAGCCAGCAGAAAATTATCGCCCTTGAGTGTGAAAAAATCTCGGATTTGGCTGGTTTTATGCCAGTCAGTTCTGAGTTTTGAATGTAATATGAAATGTCTTATGTATACCGGCATTGACTGTGCTAGTATAATAAAATTATAATTGCCAATAATTTTTCGGCTACTATTTTAGTACTACAGCTTTAGAAATTCTTCATATGTATCTTAACAAAGAATATGAGATACACACATCATATCCTCATATATGTGTTTAGTGACCTGCAATGGAATTCATAGGCGAAGAGATGATGATATGTTCTCATTGTTTTCCGTCAGTCATTTAACTCATAGGACTTTCCTACACCAGAGAGGTGGATGATTGATCTGGGTTATTGATTCTAAAATAAGGACCTGGTAATGGACATTGATACCACTCTTGACAAGAGAATACCTCTTGTCAATTCTGGTTTGAAGGTTTATATCAGGACTAATGGAAACATTGCTTCCACTTACTAGTACATTTTTTTGGACATCAAAGGATCTAGGTACAAATTATTGTTAGCAATCCTAGGAAGCAGATGGGAGGGTCTTCAATCAGAACCTTTAAGATTTTAAATATTTTTTGTCAGTGAGATTCAAAATCTTCTTTTTGTGGACTAGCCCAAAAGTAGTAGTTATCAGCGAGGCTGATAACGAAAAAGTAGTCTGATTAATGATTTCATTCTGGCTGGGAGAAGGGCTGGTAATTCTGACCCTCTAGTATTACAATTTGAGGAACAGTGTGAGCCTTTGTTGTGGTTTCTTGAAGGCCCTTGAAACGCCTTCTGAAGTGGTTCGCAGACGAGTAATCTCGAGGCTTAATAAGTTTAGGGCAATGTTCTCTGCTTTGATGAGTGGTTTTGAGGCTCTTGCCTCAAAGCCAATTGATACCAAGGTGGTTATAGTTTAAGAGGCAGTTTCCATCCTGGTGTTTGCCAGGATCAAGCCGAAATGTTTTGCTGAGGTGCTTAAAGGCAAATGGGAGGCCAGCTAGGCCCAGAAACAGCCAGAAGTTTCCTGAACAGAAAGGAGGCTCCACAAAAACAAAGAAATTAGAGAGGAGTTTAGGCTGCTCTTCACTGCAAGAGGTAAAATTTGAAAATTAGGAACATAAAATACAGTAGTAGGTTGTCTTAGCGGATGACAAAAGACAGAATCATTTCAGAATCTGTCGTAAGTAAAAAGTTGGAGGTCAAGGTGGATCAGAAAGGTAAAAGATGCCTCAATGTAAAAGTCATTGTCTATGACATAGAATTTTTCCTCTTCAAGAAGGAGGTTGTATCTCTCATGTGGGAGCAAAACACAGACTTGGATGAGGGACATTCAAGTCTGAGTGCAGGTGTTTGTTCTAAACTGGTAGATATGATGCCCAAAGGTATCATGGTATGTTTAAAGTTTTGCCTATTCTATTTAACAAGTCTGTTGCTGAGGGTAGGATGTTTATGGATTTTTCTTCTTGTAGATTCAAGTACATTAATGCTCAGAGATGTTTTACGTATTGTAAATTTGGTCATAGGCTAAATTCTATCAATATGCTTTACTCTGTGCACATTGTGGTGATGATAGCTACAAGCATTAAAAAAAAAGTCCTAAAAGTCTGTGGCCCTTACATATGTAAATTGCAGAAGATTGAGCAATGATTGCGAGCACTCGGTTGATATTGAGGAGTGTGGTTGTAATTTAAGTACTGTTGAGAGGTATTTAATTCATAGCAAGATTAAGTTTACACAAATAAATTCTCAAGGTGCTTACACTGCCCAGATTGAGTTAGGTGAAATTGTTAAAAGGGAATCCCTCGATATAATTCTTCTTCAACATCCACATATAGTACAGAGCAATCTGCTAGGTTTTATTGGTTGGAAAAAATTTTATACTGAAATTAACAGTATATGTAGTTGTATGTACAATGATATTGAATGTTTCTTTTTGATACTCATCATGTTGCTGATAAATTTGTAGTTGTATGTAAATTTGTAGTTGTAGTTGTAGTATATGTAGTTGTATGTACAATGATATTGAATGTTTCTTTTTGGTACTCATCATGTTGCTGATAAATTTGTTTTTGATGGTCTTGATTTCTGTGTTGTTGGTTTATATTTTCAATATAGAGATCTCTATGAGGAACATTTAGAAAGACAGAATAGAATTCTTAGTATTGTTGGTAACTGTCCTATAATGCTAGATTCTGATGTTAATGCTAAGTTGCTTAGTGGAGTCTCAGATAATAATAGTGAATTAGTTGAAGGCTTTGTTGTTCAGTATGGATTAGAGATCTTTAATGTTTTCGGTGAGTTACCAATATATGCTGGAATGGTAGGGGGAAGGAGATTGTTTGTTGGAATGAATATTGATATTGCTGTTGGTAGGCATATTCCTGATAAGGTTATGCTTGGTTTTTTATATTTTCTTGTAATGATCATCGATTAATTATCTTTGATTTGGTTAGGGAGTTGTGATACGCTTATAGATGCAATGGCCCTGTTTATTAGGGGCATTTCCTGCAGGAAGGTGGACTGAT
Organism: Zanna intricata; assembly: GCA_010016005.3. Taxonomy (NCBI): domain Eukaryota; kingdom Metazoa; phylum Arthropoda; class Insecta; order Hemiptera; family Fulgoridae; genus Zanna; species Zanna intricata. Next base: position 2,492 of record JAAAKQ030213444.1, on the reverse strand, counting down.
CTAAATTTGTTAATATCCTCAAGGCAACCTCTGTTCTTAGATTGAAGGCTGGATGATATTTAATTGGAAGACCTGGAAGAAAGATTTTCTCTGTCTTTCAACAATGCTACTGAGAATTCAGTTGCCTGTATATTGGGTCATGAGAGAATTGTCCTTTGCTTGACTAGACAGTTGTCTTTGTTGAAACAGTCTGTGGACCATCTTGAAAGAGCTGCTTAGCAGTTTTGGTAGATGGCAGAGGTCTGAATATTTTCTTTTGGTAAGGACATCAAAAAGACATTCTTGGCATTCTTTTTTTAGAGACCAAAATTCTTGGTCCCAACGATTCTTGGGGTGTTGAGTATACAGTCCTAGGGCATAAACATAAGAAAAATATTCTGTTGTTGGCTTTCTCGACTCAGGGATATTTTGTTTTTAATAAAACTGAAATTTTAAATATTCTATTGAATGATTTGTTGGCAGATGATGTTGTGACTAATGAAACCTCATATCATCTGTGAGTTCGAGAGGAAGTTGCTGCCTTTCACTGTGATGTTTTATATATGGAAATTACAGAGGCAGTGGTACGTCAAGTAATTTGCAATACATCAGATAATTTTTTTTTAGGAGCAAGCTCCTGGCTTCAATGGAATCATGGTGGAGCTTCTTGTCTGTTCTACTAGAATTTGTGTAGGTACTTTTACTAGAATTTTTAATAAGGTACTCTTTGTTGCCTATTTCCATGTTTGCTAGATAAATGGTGTTCTAAAATTGTTGTTTAAAGGTGATGACAAAAACCCCACTGTGAGTTCCACTTATAGCCCTTTAACACTCCTGCCAGTTACTGGATAGGTTTCTGAAAAAGTATTACATCTTTGTATTACTGATAAAATGAATTCTAGAAAGTTATTGATGGATGATCACCATACTTTTGGCCTTGGCAGGGGTACAGAGGATGCTATTCTTAAGGTTATGAATATTGTTTCTTCTAATGAGTCTAAGTATGTCTTAGGTGCCGGCCTCTGTGGCTGAGTGGTAGCGTCTTGGTCTTTCATCCACAGGTCCTGGGTTTGAATCCCGGTCAGGCATGGCATTTTTCACACACGCTACAATTCATTCATCTTCATCCTCTGATGTAATACTTAATTGTGGTTCCGGAGGTTAAACAAAACAAAAAAAAAGAAAAAAGTATGTCTTAGGTATTTTTTTGGACATATCAAGGTCTTTTAATAATCTGTGGTGGCCCTCAACAAGGCCACCTCCTGATTCCAAATAAGGCTGATTCTGAAAAAGAAATTTCTCTCTAAATCCTCTCCTCTTTTATAATGTGATACAGAGATTTTTTTAACTTAAATGACATTACTAAACTCAGTCTCTTTTAATCTGTCCTTCTTCTTGTGTTTTTTTTTGTTTTCAGTTCTTGATGCTGTTATAGAACTTAAGAAGATAGTTTCTCTTCTTTATGCTTTCTGATTTCTTCCTGTTACTTGAATCTTGACATCAGAGTGACATCCAACTCACTACTTAAACTAAATATAGGACAAATTTTGTCAGCAAAATACAAATAAGACACCTGAAAAATGAGAGAAAAAGTGTCCAAACCAAGGGCCAGTTTGGCTAATGATGGTATTATATGAAAAGAAGGAAAATGCTGAAAGGAAGTTGAAGTTGAGGATTGGAATTTTAAATATTGATATATTTAAAGAAAAGATTAGAGACAGTGGATTTAATAACAAAAAGAAGATGAACATTTTAAGTATTCAAGAGTTGAGGTGGAAAGGAAAAAAGCAAAAGAGATTACTAGCATTAAACATAAAGGGAAATTGCTTAGCTAAAGCTAAAAAAACGAAGAGTGTTTGTTGGCATTTGAGTGAGTATGTGGAAAAAAGTAGGATGGAAGAAACATGGGTGTGTGAAAGGTGAACCATTGGAGAATAGAATGAAGATAGTTAAAAAGTCTGATGAAACTTTCAATTTAGTAACAATTAAAAAGGAAGTGAAACAATTTGTAACAAGTTATGTAATCTCAGATGAAAAAAAGTGAATGAGTAAAATAACAAAAGGGGACTGAATAAAAGCTTATGTAATAGAGGAATGATCATGATACATCTTTTTTACATAATGATGTAGAAATGTAGCTTATGAAACAAGGATTAAGGAGTATTTTGGAAACAAGTACAGATGTAAAAATCAGGTGGGGGAAGAAGAAAGAATAGAAAGCACAAATTAAAATGGAAAAGCTGTAGTACTAGTTTATATGTTGCCTAAGTGAGAAATGCAGAACAAAAAAGAATTAAGATGGAAATTCTTACTCCTTGGGGAAAGGCAAAGATAAAGAAGTATACAATTAAATTAATTATTTTTGTGTTTAATATTTTAGTGTAATAACATAGTTCTACAACAGAAAGAATGCCGGCATCTGTGGTGGAGTGGTAATGTCTCGGCCTTTCATCCAGAGGTCCCGGGTTCGAATCCCGGTCAGGCATGGCATTTTTCACACACGCTACAATTCA
>JAAAKQ030213443.1:0-29014 GCA_010016005.3 Zanna intricata | reverse complement strand
AAACCCAACCACCAAAGAACAGCGGTATCCACGATCTAGTATTCAAATCCGTATAAAAATAACTATCTTTACTAGGAACATTATATGTACCAGTTTATAATAAATTTTAAAAAATCACCTCACCCTTTTTCATACATTTCTTTGCACGCAATTACCAATAAAATTAACAGTAGATTAAAATGAAAATTTACGAAAAATTTCTTGAAAAAAACGTTTCCTATAGAGAATATAATGTTTTATAGCACGGAATCGTGAATAAAAGAAAAACCAGTAACAAAAACATTTCATTTAGTTACAGGAGAATATTATTGAAGGAAATATTAATAACTAAAATAATTAATGAAAGAGGAGAACGAGATATGAATTTTGTTGCAGATGATGACCAACTTGATTTTAGAAAAAAAAATGTTTAATACGCAGATTAAATTATAGAAAGCAGGTTGACGGAAAACAAAGTTACGTATATGATTTTTTTTTTTTTAATTACGAAAAATCACTTGGTAATGTAAGATGGAATGTTTCAAGATTTAAGGTCAATTTTTTCAAAATTTTTTTGCTTTTAGTAAAGAAATTTATTTACAGAAACTATTACAGTCAGTAGTAATCGATTTTAAAACGCATTAGGATAAAATTTAAGCTAAATCAACCTTCCTAGTCTAGAATTACGTAGAGTGATATTATGTTAAATGTAAATTCAAGTCCGTTTAATATAATATCATTTTAAAATATGAAACAAGTATTTATTTATTTTTTTTTTTTTTTTTTTACTTTAGGCACGATTTTCTGATTTTAAGCACTTATAAATAACGAAATTCACAACTGTTCTCACTAGATATTTATTATTACTTCTTTTAAAGAAACATTTTACAAAATTAATATATTATATCCATTAATAAAATAATATTTAAAAATTAAACTATAATTTATTGAGAAGAAGACATCTGTAGCCTAGAATACTGAAGAAAATTACATCTATTTTAAAGAGTTTGAAATCGACATAATTTAATTCATAACCGAATAATATAACGATAACTAAATGTTAAATTTAAAGAATAATTGTCATATAAAAATTTAAGCGCTTATATTTTTTTCTACCTTAGAGACAAAATGAATTTACGAATCTGAGATATGAAATTTATTTTATTAACATAATACTTTTTTATATACCATTTAAAGTTAAAATAAAATAAAGAAAATAACCATACTTTTATAAATAATAATAATAATATTATTTAAATTGCTTTAAAAATTATTTAATGATATAATTAACACATTGTTTTATTCCTGTGTCCTTGATGAACGTAACATATCAAGACCTATTAAAAATCATACAAACACTTAGTTACATTTTTCTAAACTCGTGAGCTCAAGCAGTTATACACGCAAAACATATGAATTATTTATTACGCTTACATATGTACTCGTACATACCACTTTGAAATAATATAATTTTTACTACCTCTTAGTACTTTTTCAAATAAGTTTTCAGGATGAAAAACTTTTTCATATTTTTTTTTTTATAAATCATCATTTATTCTTATAAATGAGTTTAAAGATTCCCAATTTTAAACCAGGTTACGGAACTAGTTCCCTCTTACAAAAATAATACGTCTGTTAAACTATTCGAAAGAAAGTTATTATTTTTCGATTGCAATTTCAACCGATTTACCAATCTAATTATTTTTTTATTTTTCTGGTATCATAGTTCTAGAGCTGTACTACAAGGTTTTTTTTTTTAATTTCTCGACGTTTCATAGCCCGGAACGAAAAAAAACCTGGGAGGTAATGCCTGTACGTAAGTACTTATTGTACAGAACGTTGAGGTATTTAAAGCCTAATTACTTTTGACAGGATGAACCGATTTTGATGAAATTTGGCTCAGAGACTTGTGTATATGGGTGTCGGTAATAAAATTCGTACTCGTGTCGATAAAATTTGGGATCAATATCTCCAAGAGGGTAGATAGTTTTTACTGAGTCAATTTTTTCAAACATAACTCCACTTTATGTTAATCTCAGTAGACGCGTACATGCATGCTTATCTTGCCATTTTTTTTTTAATTTTGCCTAAAAATCCCCTCCTTCCCCAAAAATGGAAAAAACCTTTTTTTTTATTTATTTCGTATATTTTAACCTTTTATTTACTGCATATTTTTCAACCGAATTTTTTTTTGGTCTTCCTAGGAGTAGTATTAATGCGACAAAAGAATACTTTGGAAGCAATATTGGAAATGGGGTAGCCAATCTAAGTTTAATACAATCGATTTTTTGAATCATAAAACTTATTTTTATTATAATATTAACAAAAATTTAAAGGTGAAGAACAGAAAAAAACCGATTTTTTAATTTTTAAACATTTTTCGGTTTATTTAAACGTATAATGATCATTTTACAATTAAATTTCATAAATGATCCCCTATCGTAAAAAAGAAACCTCAGTTATCGTTTTTCATATATCATTAGTTTTCCGCTGTAGAATAAATAACTGATGCCAGGAAAATATTACAATCTGTTCTTAATCTTTTTTTTTCAATCCAGCTTATTTAAAATAATCAAACAATTTTCTTTCGTTGAACAATTGTTACTTCATTACCATTGTTAAGTGCTTTTTTTTAAAAATAAAAATAGAGTTTAATCTTCAACTGTTGAAATTTTATACATAAAACTAAACATTTTATTTTTTAATTACAGCTTTTGTTTAACCGCTTTAAAATGCATAGCTATTACATTACTTTTGTTTTGACGATCACAATTAGTTTTGCTTTATACAACCGAAGAGTAAATTTACGTATTAAAAATTTTACGATGTAAAACAATACAACAAAAATTCTATTTTGAATGCATTCTAAAAATTACACTTCATTAAATGAATTTCTTTATTTATTTATTTTTTAATTAATTTATTAGTTAAATAATCAACGTCCTTTGTCATTAAATTGAAGGCCAATTTTGAAATCATGGACGGAGTTACTACCGTGAAAATACTGAATTAATGTTTATATTAATTTAAAATGTATATATATTCAAGCATCAATCGTGAATTAAAATTAGTTTTTATTAGAAAAATTAAAGTAAAATACAAAATTTACAATAAAAAATAGATAGTAAATACCTGGAAGTGTGAAATGTCATAAGATCGTATGTTTGTTAAACACACAATTTTTTACTAACACAATAGTACACCTTTTTAAAAGTATATTTTTTAACATATTTTAGTAAATTTTTAAAATTAATAAAGAGAAAACAAAAATTATTTTTAAGCCATATCAGCTAATGAGATTAACAGTAACACGTTGAGACTAACCGGTAATAAATTTTCCAGAGTTAACCTGGGATTTTTATGTAGCAAACAAGCAGTTTTTGCGTGAATAATCTTTTTTCTGATAAAATGCGTCTTTAAAAGAAAGATTTTATTTAAAATGCCGTAAAAACAAATATATAATTAAAACTAGTTAAATTAATATTATTTTTTCTTTTATTATTAAAAAATTTGAATGTACTTAACATTTTTTCAAAAAAATCAAAACGCTTCTTAATATTTGTAACAATAAACCCAGCATGTTTAGCATGTTCAACATTTTCTCACATAAGATCAAAAGTATTTGATGGTTGAAAGATGTATATTAACTTTTACAATTTTTTTTTTTTAATTTAATTTTAAATAAAAGCAATTCAAAATTTTACATATATATATATATATATATATATATATATATAAAATAATCTTATATATATATATAAAAATGAAAAATTTTTTATGAAATTTAGGCTAGTAAATATACACAACGTACAATATGATAATGACTAGTTATATTGTTACCAAAAATAGTCTTGAATTAAACATTTCAAGTCAAAAAAATTATGGAAAGTAACTAAACAACTAACAAGATTTGATTAAGAAAGCTCAACGAGTTAAATAAAAGTGTTTAAAAATTTATTAAACAATGCAAAACTAGGTGTCCTCTGATAAACTTTTTAATATACATATTTATATAAAAAATTTTCAAAGATTTCTGATTTGGTTCATTTCATTCGAAATAATAGTGACAGAGAAATTATTTAATTTGACAATGTTAATGATACCAAAATATGGCCGACTTTGATTCAACAGAAAAACTGAAATTTACGTCTGTGTCACAAGCTATGAAAAAAAAAATTTTTGTTACAGTTCAAAGTAGACATCTAAACATTCCCATAAATATTTATATTTTGCTTCAAAAATCGTCGTCAAAGATATTAGAAAGAAAATTTGTTGAAGCATACAACAACAAACACAAGTTTAAAAGAGTCATGTTAGCATTAAAAAGAAATATTCCGAATTATTGGCCTTATACTGTACTGTAATAAATAACGGAGAACATTGAATGTGTTCAAATTGATAGAAGAAATCTCTTAAATATAGTCAGAAGTTAGAATATCAGTGGAAAATAGTTACAGTTTTCATTAAACAATTATAATATGCATCGAGCTTCTATCATACACATCCAATTAAATAATAAAGTACAGTAATACATCTGCCTACATTAAGACGTCTTTAGAAAAAAAAATAATAATAATAAATATTTTGACATATATAATACGTCTTATTCCGGTTCATGGAATATTTCGGTTAATAGAATAATTTTCTCAAATAAATCGCTTATTCTATTAACCGGACAGTATGTATATCTATTATAGTACATAAAGTGAGCAGAACGAATGACCGAGACACTTGTGACATCTCATTAAATGATGTTCTAAAAGAAGATGGGAAGAAAAAGAAAATGAGCAAGCAATAAGTATGTAAGAAATATCGTTTCAATCGCTCTTTTCATAACGGTATATAAGTATTACGTTAAAAAATCTGCGATTACTGAATAAATGGTGAAGATGACAATCAATATACGATTGATGTGGTAGAAATATATCAGGAAGTACAAGATACATGAAGCTTAGTATGTTGTATGTATTGAAAGATATATTGTTAGATTACAGCTACTGTACGTTAAAAAAAATATTAACTGTTTTCTTTAATTGGACGGATTTATTTTATAGTTTTTTTATTTTTTCCATTGATTAACAAAGATTCCTTTATAATAAATTGTACAACGTATATGTATATATATATATATTGTTACATTATATGTTCATAAATTGTCTTTTTTCAATGATTTAACAGATTTTATTTATTCTAAAACAACAGGATAATGCCTAATTACAATTACTGTATGTTAGATGAATTTTTTAAGTATAAAAAATGACAAGTCTAACAGGGATTTGAACTCTGAACCTTCCTAATAAAAGGCACAGAGACCAGGGACTTGGATCTTTTTCTAATCCCTTAATCGTTTCTCTTTTAATAGTCAGTTAACTCGTTTGATTTATTCTCCATCGTTTTCTCTGCTGTGCCAACTTTTAAACCGCAAATTATTTATTATTATTCGTTATATACATTCCAATCACTGCTTTTACAAGGTTTTTTTTTAGCCTGGATGTATATCTAAACCTGAATGTTCATGATAGGATCAAACTATTCTTCTCTTCACAAGATTCTGAGGCAGATTTTTCTCCACACCTATTCTTTTTAAAAACTTTTCATTCTAATTTTATTGACCACGTTATTTTCGAAATACTTTGATTAACATCACATTTCAAAAGCTTTCTTTTCTTTTATTTCTTACTGTCTATATTTCACTAATATTAGTGTTGCTACCCATTACACTGATATTTTTAAGAATTCCTATGACTTATCTTTATATTTTACATGATAAAAAATTATATAATTCTTTTATTATTAGATTATATGAAAATAATAATAAATTGGCGATCGGTAATATGAAAAGAAAGTTAAAAAAAATTATTATTTTTTTTTTATTGTAGTGTCTTGAGAAAACATTTTAAAACGGCGACATTAAAAAAAAAAAAAACATATATATTTAAATAGATTGCAAATAATCTGAGAAAAAAATTTATTCCAATGCACCAAATCCAAAAAATCTACTTTTTTGTCTGACGGACATTGTGTGTATGTACAAAGGAATGCTGGCCTATATTTGGTCTTCTAACTCTGGACTCGGCCGATTTTCTTTAAATTTGATAGACAGATAACTTCAGGGGAAAGAATATAATATTTTTCTTCAAAAATTGGAAAAAGCGGTGGAAGTGGATTGGCCGAAATGTAATTTTAAATCTTTGCTAGGACACTTGAGTACAAAAATTCTTCTTACAAAAATTGAAGTTTTTTTTATCAAATCACAAATTACCAAAAATATAAACCCCCTTCCCAAAAAATGAGTAAATATTTTTCTTTTTTTAGCTGTATCTTCCTTCAAAAAAAGGAGTTCTACGTCAATAGATCTTCAAACCACTTTAAAACGTTTCTGCCCGTTCCTCTCCAATGGTAAATAACAATATATTTTTTTATATTTAAAATAATTTTTTTAGATTTAAATCCATCTCCCCAGTTACCCATTGTACATTAATGTAAAAATTTCAATTTTTTGATAGTAGTCTTCTTTCTTTAGTATTTCCTGAGAAAAAAAAAGCCAGAAATTTTCACCCCCTTTCTTCTTGGTCGGTGTAGCCAGGAAAGGTATCCAGTGGTTCGCAATAAAAATACTTACAGCATTAGAATACTACTTAATAATTTTAAAAAGACAATGTTATTAATTTAATTTAATCAATTTTTAAATAAAAATTAAAGTTAAATTTTTATCCAAATGATAAAAGTAAAAAATAATTTTTAACCTAAAAATTTTATAAATAAAAAAAAAATAGAATATTTCAAATGAAATGATAAAGCGTCTTAATTTTCTTCCAACATATTAATAAATATATAAATAAACGAAAAAGTATATACTCATTTTGCTTGTTAAAAATAAACATTAGTAAATATGAAGGTACTCTTAAATACAAACACGAAAATGAAATTTAATAAACACATATTTAAAAATAATATTAATAAATAAACAACAGCAGTTAAAAAAATTAAAGATGAGTGTTTTAACTTGTATTTAAATAAGTAAGTAAATACAAACAAAGTTTATTATCAAATATTACAACACACTTTTAATCATTTAAAAAGTTAGAAAGTTAAAAATGAAAGTTAACACATATTTATAAAAAGTCTTTCAATCTCTCTCAAACTTGTATTGTAATAAAACTGATTCAATCGAAGAAATTCGCTCTCAAGAGTACTATCTTCAGGTTACTATTCCAGGAACACTACCTATTCTTCCCAGTTGCAGCTAAATACTTATAGAATTAACTTATTAAACGCATCATGTAGATTATTAAATGTTAATGTTTTAAATTTTTGAAAAAGTTAATTATCATTAAGCGAGTAAAACCCGATATTATTTTTTAGCTTTTTTTTTTAGTTTGATCGACTGGCGACCACGTAAATTGACATTTGTCGTTCTTTCTGTTTCTTCTAGGCGTTTTTTTCTGATCTTCCAGCAGTTCATACTTTCGCTTTGTCTTCTTCAGACCAGATCTTATTTCTCTTTGAACGTTTTTTTTTGGTTTCTCAATGTTATTCTTCAAGTATTTTCATTTCTTTCACGTCTTTATTTTCTACTGATGCCCAAGTCCACCGATATCCGGCCTTTTTGTTATAAATGAAGTAGAGGATTTGGAGAACTTTTTATCATTTATTCTGATAACTTGGCAGAAGAATTTGGCTCTTCTATTTCCGATAGAATCTAATGTTTCTCAGTTTTATAGATCTTTATTACTTCATAATTTGTATTCAGTTTTACCTATTTCTATCAATCCTAAGATTTTTTTCACAAGGTTTCCTTTCTACAGTGCGTTCAGAAAAATTCTCTGCACTGAAATTATGGAAGTATAATGAAAAAACTTTCTTAATAATTACCTCGAAATTTTAGTTCATTATTTTATAGAAACGGATATTAAAATAACTGAAATAATTTATAAAAGGTCTTGAAAATGACCTCCTCCACATCAATAAAACACTGCAAACATTTCAATTTTTTTTCAAATTGCAGCTTTACTCAGCTGATGTATATATATTGCAATAGCTCGTACGTATCTGAGGCATTATTTTCTTCAATACTGCTAACATCGGACAATCGTGCAGACTACAAACCTCTCGAAATTATTTGTTCAAAGACATTTCGCAAAAAAATCATTGAACTATCAGATGTGTGCGCTGTAGTGCCATCTTTTTGGAACCAATCGTGATTAATTTCCATTTCAGTTTACTTACTAATGAAGTTTGTAAAAACAGCACAATAACGATCATTATTAAATGTATTTTCAAAAAATATTGGATCCACATCGCGCGTTCAACTCACATCGACCCAGATTTAAATTTTCATATAAAAGAAAGAAAGTAAAGAAAAAATTTGATTAATAAAGATGGAAACCTTGGTTTCTTTCCGGTTTTTTCCTAGTTCCGCACTCTAGACTACCGCTAGAGTGAGCTGCTCCTCAAATGGGTTGTGCCATACTTTATTGGAGGTCCGACCCAGGGGAAGGAAAAAAAGAAAAAAAAGATTTAAATTTTCATATAGTGTAAAGATAGCTCGTGTAATTCATGGGAGTTAGTTGTCTGCCACAATCGTGTATTTTGTAAATTTTTCTTTACATCGGTTCACCGTTCTTTTCTTACTTCATCTTATTTTGCTTTCAATTGCTCTAGTGATGTTGAATATCATTCATAAATGGTACTTGTATGTGTGCTTGGCATAAAACATTTAATTTACTACTGTATAATCTTTAACAGTTTAGCTGAAGACTCCTTATTATGTAATTTTGGGATATAATCCAATTTACTAAAGGTTTATGTAAACGAGCTTTGAGACAATAAAAAAAATTATTTTTTGTACTGCATTTGCTTCACCTGATTTCAAACTGAAGATGCATTCTGGTATGTACTGTCTTCTATTTTGATTACTCCATTGAAATGGATTATTTATTTGATAGTGTTTGCCGTAGAAGACCGAACAAGAAATAAAAATTAATCAAATCACTATTTTGATTCCATGAAATTTAATTTTTGCAGAAGAAGGGGAGTTCTATTTAAATTTTAGACATCTAATAAGAAATAAAAACCTTTTTTGAAAGGGTAATATTTTCTCGAAATAGTCTAGTACCCTTAACGTGTAGAAATAAATGGCTTTCATAGTTTATACGGAATCTAACACCTTATAAATGAGTTCATCATCAGATATTATTTTTCATTTTGTCTGCAATATGACAGACACATGAAATTACCCGGCAGTATTATAGGTATTAGCGACGTATTGCCATCTGGAACTCATAAAAAAATTTCATATCAAAATTGCTTCAAATTTTAATTTATATAATCCTTGTCCCCTGGAATTATTTACAAATAAATATTACCAGTGGGTAAATCATAAAAAAAAAAAAATTTCCCTTTAAGGAAAGGAACCCCGTTTACAATAAAAAAGAAAGAATTTTATGATAGTTATGACAACAAACATGACGTATTTTAATAAAGAAGATACATGAAATGATAGATAAAAAAATAGCAAACCTTTTAAGGAATCGAAACTGTCAGGCTAATTTGGTTGAAAAAATTTTAACTGCTAAATCTGAATGGCCGATTTAAAAAAAAAGTTATATTTGCTTTAATTTTCATTAATTCAAAATTTAATTATTGCTTTATTTAATGTTCACTTATTATCCGTGAAAAAACAATTTTGCTATAACAACGGAAAATTGTCCCTTTCACAGTTAATTAATTCATTAAAAAAAATTATGATCAAAGTAAATGTATCTCCTGACAAAGTAAATAACAAAATTTTATATTTCGTTAAAAGAAAGGAGTCCGCTGATAAATATTTCAAATAAAGATGTAAGAGACAGATAAAATTTAAATCTTGTAAACGTCTATATCTTGTTAAAATCAATCCTTTCTACTAGGTTCGTTTAACCAGTTTTTCCATTCATGTCTAATCCCTTATAAAGATAAATATAGTAGATAATTATATAACAAGATAATGGACAATTTAATTAATGGAATTTCACTTCAGTTCAGTAGGAAATAAAAAAAAAAAAAAAAAAAAAAAAAAATAGAAAAACGGATCTTAAAGGAAATATAAATTTATTTTTAAGTATACGACAAATTAATGTATCTAAGAAATATGAGCAAAATAAAATAATTTTTTTAAAGAAACATCTTTTCCATTCTATTGCCTGGAATTTGTTATAAAATATTACTAAAAGTAATATAAAGCTATAAAATATATAACACACCCTATTTAAGCTATACTGCTCATAGAAAAATTTAGTTATACGGATATATTTAAACACAAAATCCGTTCCCGAAAATTAAAAAAAAAAAAAAAAAAAAACTATATAAACATAATTTTTGAAAATTAATGTTAATCAGTCCAATAGTTAAATACCTACATATAAATACAAGAATAATTGGAAATAAAGATTAAAAATTTAATAGGAAATGTACCAGTAAAATATAAATAAAAGCTGTTAATAGAAGAAAAAAAAACAATATTTTTCTCTTCTCATGCTAAATAAAAAAAAACCTAAATAAAAATAAACATATATTGAACATTGATATAATATACTGTACATAATTCCAAAGAAAGAAATCATATATAATAATACATTATGTTCATTCAGTTTGTATTAAAATTATAATAAATTATATTTTGTGGATATTAAGTAATATAAGTGGAAACAAAGTCCACTCACAGATCTACATGAAATTAAAGGAAAAAGTATTAGAAGAACCATTCGTCCCTCACAACAAAATAGAGCAAATCATTCTAACACTTTGACTAAGAACTGGGCACACTAGATTCGTCCGTGCCTAACTGCTTGGCTTTCCTCGATCTTACTGTAAGATCGAGGAAAGCCAAGCAACCAAGCAGTTTCATTCAACTGAATCCAATTTTCCTAGATTGCTCAAAATTAACAGCTAGTTGTCAGCAGTTAAATTTAAATCAAAAAGCCGAGAGGATGATATCAAGACGATATTAAATTTTTTTATGATAATTAAACTGAGAAATTAATTTAACAAATTTTAATAGGCATCGGTAAACATGAAATACTGATTAACTATAGAATAGTATCAGAGATAGTATTCTAACGTTCGATTATTAGTTTAATGGTCAACATATTTAATTATAAGTTTTAAATATTAGTTATCTGAAAACAATTTTCTGTATTAAGTATCTAATGACTCTCAATAATTGATGCGAATTTAAATAAAAGAATGAAATAAACGTAATATTCGTTAAAATAATAATTATTTGAACATGAAAAGGAGAAATAATTCTATTTAACTTCGCTATATATAACGGATTTTTTTTAAGGTTAAATTAATAAAAAATAATATTAATACATTTAGAATGACATTCAACTTAGAGTTCCTTGTATTATTTATATAATAACATCTATTTTAATAAAACTGATAAAAAAGTAAATATAGAATGATATAGCTTTTTAAAACGTTAATCGATTTATTTTAGTAAATGTTATTTCATAACAATGTAGATTACAATGCTACAAATTACTGTTGCAAGTGAAAGAAAATGTTATAATAATTATGTGAAGTATAATTACAATTAAGACAACCGGTAAAAATTATTACTTATCAAAATAAAATATCTATGGTGGAATAACTTACTACTTAATCGATTTAACTAAGGATAAAAATTGTTGAAATAAATTTTATCGAAGAAATTTATAAGTTAAGAAGAACACATAATTGATGTGAGTTTAACGTTTAACTTCACTTTTAACATTTATTGATTGTGTGTATTTTTATTACTAAAGATTTAATAGATAAAAAATTTTATTATTTTATTATTACGTCCATGATATTTTATAACGAATAGACTATCTCTAGATGAGTTATAAAATGTTATTACTACATTGTTATTATGGAGAATGTTTGTTCTATTTTCATAAAACTGTACTATAACAAACACATACATTTATTTAATTTCAAAATAAATAAAAAAAAACCCGCTGAAAAAGCCTGTGTAATAAATAACTTTTATGATACAGAGAAAATACAATGTGGTGGAGAATGTTTTTAAAGGTTTTATTTTTATCTGTAATTAAATCTTTTTCGCCAAAAGTGGATGTTCAACTCAACTATGCCTTGATAACGTTCGTTCCGTGATCTATTCAAAATTACTGGCTTCCAATGTTATCCGATATCTCTCCTTTACACTTGAGCACACTAGGCGCCCTAATAAAGAAACTGAAAAGCATAAACTAAAATCGATATTACTAATCCATTATGATAGGAACACTTTTAAGAGAAGATTCTCAGTCGGGTACTAACTCAGGATCTGGAGCAATCTGGTTTTAGTGTAAGAAACGCATGAAGGGAACAGCAAAAAGAAACTTTTATTAATGTGGACTTTAATCAAAACGATTGTACAGGATGGCTCGCTGATTTTTCAGTTTCAGTAGATAATACACGCTGGTAAACAGACAGATGTGACCCGACCGAGGGAGAGTATAATTTTGTATAAATGTCCATTTCCTGACTGTGAATACAGCGCTAATAACGAAACTGTAATTAATTTTATTAACTAAGGATTATGTACGGATCTTTAATGGTTCTGTTGAGCCATTAATTGGGAATTAAATTTTTAATTTCAACCTATTTATAAAAATGAAATTATTTCCACCTACACTGGTCCTAATTCATACAATTGCTGTATAAGTGTATATATAAGTGCATATAAATAAGTACCAAAAAAAGAAAAAAAGATTGTAACAGAAAAACATAGCATACCCTCAAATATATATATATATATATGTATGTATGTATGTATTTGATGATATCACCACATAAGCTTAAAGCTTGTGCGTGGGATATGGAGTTGGAATTTTGTAGCGTATGAATAATGCCAAATCTGACCGGGATTTGAACCTGGAACCTCTAGATGAAAGGCCGAGACGCGACCATTCCACCAAGAATATCGGCTGTATATATGTATATATATATTATATATACTATAATATTATATAATATTATGTATATTATATATATATAGTCTTTAAAAAACCGTCATTCAAAATGATGATAAATGGAAGATAAGGTATTTAATCAGGTCAAACTGTGGAATTTGTATATTGTTTTACGAATTAATTGTTTGTGTAAAGATAACATGCAGAGTATTTAATTTAATTCAATTTAACCTGCAATTTTTAATGATTTCAAAATATCTTTGTAGGAACTATAACATAGTGTATTTTTAATGCTACGTCATTAGTAAAATTTGCTGCAATTACGTTAGTTGTTATTAAAAAATCAAATGGGTATATTGAAAACGGAAATGGTCCTATACTACTTCTTCTGTAGCACTCTAGCGTAAATTAAGTTTAGTTTTACTACTCATTTTTAAATCGTATTTTAAAATAGTGTTTATTATAAAACTTAAGTGAAAAATAATAATATGGAAGATAAAGTACGTGATCCTTTAAATAGTTATTTAATTTTTTTTTTCTTTAAATAATAATAAAGCTAGCTTACCTTAAAAAACACATAAAAAAATAGAAAAATATTTTTCCCTGACTATGTCAAATAATAAAAACAGGGCTTTTTAGAAGTAACAGGACCTTATAATTTTGTTTTAAATTTTAAGAGTATTATTTTTGATAATACTATTTTCTTCTTCGTCTTTCTTTTTGGCCAGCGAAGGACCAGTAAATATTTCATTTCCTTCTCTTTGTATGTTTTCTTTCTGTCTCCTTATCTTCTAGTACTGTTATCTTTTTGCTATGCGTTTACTTCCTTTCCTCGAACTCCTTTGTTCCAGTTTTCTTAAAACAAGGTCCTTCCTTAAGTTAAGTTTCTTATAACTCTTATAATGAAATAGTACTATTTTGTTACGGGGAAAAAATGAAAAGTTTAAAATGTTTTATTAAAAATAAATCATTAATTACATCATAGTCATAGTCAGTAACATCACAGTTAGTAATCTTTTATCATTTACATAGTATAAACCCATTCTTTATATATATCACCCTTTTGCTTCCTTTGGCTCTTTTCCTCTTCATATTTAAAAGAAGTTATAGGACTAACCCCCTACTTATTATATTAAATAAAGTGCTTATTCACCATCATATAAAAATTCGAAATGAAATTAAAAAAATAAATAAACAAAAAGAAAGTTAGTTGATTGAATAAATTTCTCAGAAAACAGAAAAAAAATCTCATTTCAAAACGACTCTAAATTTATAAATAGTTAACTCAATAGAAAAATACAAAACTAAAATAAATTTTTTGTTCTTTAAATTAATCTTAAAACTAAATTTAATAAACTTGCGTGTTAGCTGTTAGCTATAACTAACACCAAATTTTCATTGGATGAACTTCATTAAACTAAGTAACCTAACAAATTTTCAATACACTTTAATTATAATTTTTGTTTAAAAACTTTTAGTACTTTTAGCTTAGGAGTTTCAAATATCCGGATAATAAAAAGATTAGGGATAATTTATTACAGATAGCTCTTCTCTGTTAAATTATATTTCAAAACACCAAGAAATGAAAAAAAAAAATTTATGAAATAGGATACCTTAACAATTGATATTTATCTTTCTTTCAATTAACTTTACCACTCCTTTTGTTAGCTGTCACACATGTAAAGCTCTTAAGCCCTAACAAATTACAGAGTTACTTCATCTAAGAGTAGCTAAGTTTATTAAACAAATAGATTCTACAGCGTATGAACATCAACTGAATTTTGGTGAGCCAAACATTATAAGGGAGCAACAGTAAAATAAACTCAGTTTAGAATTGAAAATAACTTCATTCCTTTCATTAAACCTGACATGGGATGCTAGTTATTAATTAAAAGGACGATGATATATTCGAATGAACTTATAACAATTTCATATGACACCTAAACACACAAAATATAGTCCACCGGGCTGGTCTAGTGGTTAACGCGACATCGCAAATCAGCTGATTTTCGAAGTCGCGAGTTCTAAGGTTCAAATCCTAGTAAAGATACTTATTTTTATACGAATTTGAATACTAGATCGTGGATTTCGGTGTTCTTTGGTGGTTGGGTTTTAATTAACTACATTTCTCAGGAGTAGTCGACCTGAGATTGTACAAGACTACACTTCATTCACATTCATACATATCATCCTCATTTATCCTCTGAAGTTAATAATACCTTACGGTAGTTCCGGAGGCTAAACAGATAAAGAGAAGAAACACATAAAATATACATTAATTTGATTAATTTCAAATGAATACTCTTGGAAAATTTTTGTCTCAACTTACAGACATAGAAGCTTCTTAATTTTCCTTAAGTTTCTTAATTTTCGCATGACAAACAACCTATGCTTATAAGTATTTATAATCCCATTTTAATTTAAAAACACTGCAAAGTAATTTGTACTTTCCATTACAAACCTACGTGATCCGATTTGACAGAACGTGTAGCGGATACTTAATAGTTTTTTAAAGTACATTGGGTTTTGATGTAATCAGTTAATTATATAATATATTACTCTTCTAAAATATTTTATAAAGAAAAATATTTACAACGATTTAGTCTTCATTTATAGGTTAATTTAAGATTTTTACATTTAAGCCAACAAACAATTATTAATTAGATTATTAAACGGATAAGCTTACGCTAATTAAATCAATTATTTTCTGATATTGTTAAGATACTAAGTTAATAATATAATGCGCAGTAAGCATTTTATAGATTTTTATAATACGATACATATAAAATATCACTTAGTTTCTTAGAAAAAACCATTTATTATTAAATTGCTCGTGTAAAACCACCTACGTATTTAATGAAATGGTCTAGTATATGTATATTAGTGAAAGTTATTTAAATTTATTTTCTGTCCAGGTACTGTTTTTAAATATTAAATGTTACTTATTAATAAATAATTTTTTTAATAAATGACCTGTACTCAGTTGTATAATAATATAACACGTTTTATTTATTTCACTATTATCTCAGTATATTAATAAAAATTAGCAACATGTTAGCGAAATTTCCGTGCCTATATTTTATACCATCTTTATCTGATTTTCATAAAAATTTACAAATACTGACACTGTGTAAAAGGAAAAAATTGTTAATTACCCCTTCTCTTCTCTGGAATCAAGTAAGATCTGTGCTTCCTCTTGTTCGATGGATTTCTACACAAGAATGTCAAGAAATGTATAATCTAAAACATTTAGACTGATATTTTTTTATTTGAAGGATTACGGCCTTCAGAATGATTTTCCAATATTTTTCATACAGCTTTTAAAAATGCTAAAAAATTATCAAAGTTTCCACGGAATTGCATGCGACTCGATCTAGATAATAGTAATAGATTTTAAAATTCAACATCGAGTAAAAGAATCAATTTTTTTTTTTTAAATTACCATTGCTAACTCGACTTATTAAAGATTTTGTACGTATTTCTACACTAAAATGTAAAACGAAAAAAAAATAGATTGAAATACAAACAATCAGGTTAATTTTCAAGATTTGGGAGAAGGAAATTTTATTTTTTTGTTTTTATTTTTGCGGTTGGTTAGGAGTAAGGCGTAAGATTATAATTTTTTTTCTTTCTCTATCTGCCACTAAAGTTCACTGGTTAAATTTTTCACTTATCTTGAGGAAAGACAGTACCAGATTAAATGCGTAAATTATATATTCCGTTATAACTAATATTATAAAAGTTTAATTAAATGGATTCGTTATATGCACAGATAAATATATTAAATTTTATGATTAAAAGTTAATTCTTTGCAGAAATAAGCAGCAAAATGAGATACTAACGCACAAATATAAATAATTAGAGCTATACCACTGACATTCATACACACACTCATCCATACGTAAAAAAAGATGACACGCTTATTTTGTTTAATTTTTTTTATTTCTTCAAAATGTTTAGTGTAAGAGAAACCCTCAAAACGAAAAGAAAAGAAAAATCCAACTCACATAATTTTGAGACATTCTCTTTTTGCTTTTTCTGTTAAAAAGCCAGAAAATTTAATATTATTATTTATAGAGTTATGTCTTTTATTATCGATGAATTATAGATCACTGAAGTTCGAAAATATGCGGTGAAAATATAAATAAAAAATTTGGTGCCGTATAAAAAATTTTTTGCCTGACCGGGATTCGGACCTTTGGATAAAATATCTCAGATATACTACTACTCCATCACAGAGGTCGGCGGAGCGGTTCTTATGTCTTTATTTACTTATTTTTTTATAACCATAAAAATAACAAAAAATTCTATAACTGAATTTATTTTTAATTGGCCTATGCGAACAAAAAAAATTTATAGATTTTAAATGCGTTCTGTACCCCTATTATAACATATAAAGGCTGAAAATTATTTCTATCTGATTACGTCTTATTTAAAGAAAAATTTAAAAAAATTATATTAAAGTTTGATGGTATTCTTTTTTTTTTATTAGATAAACGATTTTAAAATGTTCGTAAAG
This sequence comes from Zanna intricata, assembly GCA_010016005.3. Taxonomy (NCBI): domain Eukaryota; kingdom Metazoa; phylum Arthropoda; class Insecta; order Hemiptera; family Fulgoridae; genus Zanna; species Zanna intricata. Next base: position 11,575 of record JAAAKQ030213443.1, on the reverse strand, counting down.
GTAACCTTCTTCATGATATAGCACCAACATTTAATTACTTTTTTTTAAACTGAAGTAGAATAAAATATCTGATGTAAATTCAAGAATTGATGATTGTAACAGTTTTCAATATTTTGATTATTAAAATTATTTATTTATCTATACAGATTAAGGAGATCATCTCCAATAACAGTAACTCACGGATAACAATACATTTTTATCTGAAAAAAATGACATGCCTGTCATTTTTGCCGGGACATGCCGGGACTTGAATCTATTACCTTGGAATGAAAGGCATGAGTCGTGCATTTTCGGCTACAGAAATCAAGAAGTAAATTTATAATAAATTTAATATTATACAATCATAAAACAATACTATGATAATATATATAGTGTATACGAGTATATATATATATATATATCAAAATAATAAATTTAGTTGTTTGTATATTCCTGTATGAACGAATATATAAACAGCAATAAAATTTATTATTGAATAATAGTTTTTCGATGAGAATTTTTTATATAACAACTTTTTAGATAAAAATAAATATCATATAAACTAAACCACAATTAATTTTATTTAGCAGTTAATAATATTTTTTTTTAAATTTAAATAGTGACATTTGTTTTAATCGGTGCAATTGCTTATTTCACTTATAATTATGTATTATATCTGATGTGGAAAATTTTAACATTACAACTTAATGAATCTTTTTAATTTCTGCCTCACGAAGGTGGTCTAAAAACACTTTGAGAGATTTTTTTTTTTCATTTTCTTGGAATGAAAAATTGAACTTTCTTATGATAAATATTTTTTTATTTTAGAATCTTAGTCAATATTTTAGCGTGTGTGTGTGTGTGTGTGTATATATATATATATATATATATATATATATATATATATATATACATAACGTACGCGAAATTAGTTGTGTACATCTATAGAATGCACGAAATTAGCTGTATGCGTAATGAAAACCATGCTTTGGACTATTATTATTACAAGCTCCATATACTATATATATGATAAATACATATATTTACTTAATTACATAATGACTGAATTACTCTTCGACAATAGTTTTTATTATTAGAAAGATGAGTATTAAACGTACACATTGAAAGATGGGTATAGTAATTACAATAATGACCATTTTTTACGTGAATAGTGTACAAGTACACCGAATAAGTATTATAAATGAATTTAATGTAAAACGAAACATGTCTAAGCTCGGAAGCCACGTACCGCTGACGATTTCCTCTCGCTCGGACAAAATCTGCCCCCTAATGGGTGTATTACAACAAAGCCTTACGAACCTTACTTATTCAGTAGCCAGCTGGCTGTTTCTTCCTAGCTCGGTTAAATTCGAGGGAGACTAGTTTAACCGAATGAGCGTTTCCCCTCGGAGCCTAACAAGTCAGACTTATTAGCTACCTACTAGCAACACTGTCTCCCGCGGTCGGCTAAACAACTTACCGAGTTTACAAGAATGAACGTTTCACTTACGAGCCTGATCGATCAGACTATCAATGTCCATCCAAAATTGTCTGAAGCACCTAAATAAATTTTCACTTCCAAAAATAATGTTAATATAACTTCTAAAATTCCTCAGAAAAATTTCTGTCCTTTAGTTCAGCTTTTTATTTATTCATAGATGAAATTTTAGAAGTTATTTAAGCTAAATAAATTTAACGGGAACAAAATTGGTTTTTACCTCACAATTAAGACTACCTGAATCATTAAAAACAACTAAAAATCAATTAGTCAATACAATTTTAAATATTAAAAAAAAAAAAAATCATAAAACCATTTATTTGAAAAATATTTACTGTAGTATTTTTACATTAAAATTAAACCTATAATAAAAGGTTTTATAAAGTAAATAGTGCTGTGTTTAATTTAAATTTCTAAAATTTACTTTCATTACCTGGCAAACGATTGCGGCTACTCTTACGTTTAAAGCTGACTACGTAAGACAATTGATGTACGAATACATTTCCTAAGTTTCCAAATTTTTCGTTTCGCTAAGTCTTTTAAAATAAGCAAAATTACAACGGTCTGAATCAAAATGTTTACTAATGATAGCCGACACACCTTTTGGTACATGATTACCGAAACGCTTCGCGTAGAATTACAAGTTCCGTACGTTAACTATTCCATCCTTGGAGTTTATAAAATTTGCAAAGAAAACCTTTGCAATAACCATTAACCCACTTACTTACAACCTAGATATCTCGCACAATCTTGTGGGACTCCGAGGAAACGATTACCCAGGAAATGGAAAGAAGACATCTTATTTTAAGACAATAAAAAGCTTTTGTCAACCAATTTTTTTTAATTAATGATTTTTCATTATTTTTGTTCACGTAATTACTTTTTAATTCTTTTTCACCACCTTTTTCATCATCACTGTGTTGTCAGTACAACTGTAAGTGAATTAAACTAATAAAGTAAAACAAATATATTTATTTATTAATAAATCTAATCTAATATTAGTTTTTAAATAAATATTCTGAATAATTTATTTCACTTTCTATTCAACTGAAATAGTCTACTAGAAAAATATTCTATCTAAGAATATTTTATTATTTTTGATAAAAGGACAAATTACAAATTAATCTTTTCAGATTGATTTCCTCAAAAAAAAACTACAGATTTATTTACAATTTGAAAGTAAAATAATTAACGTAATTTCCAGTTTTTGTTTTTGTGTTTTTTTTTTTTAATTTTGTAACAAATTTTTATTTAATCATAATAAAAATATAATGTTCATAAGACTTTCAAGAAAGTGATTTAACTATCTGAAACCATTCAGTAATGATGTACGCAGGAAATAATATTTTAATTTATATAAAAGCCTACAGATTATAAATTATTATTAATGAGAAAACGATATAGCCTAATAAAAATGATAATACTTTCACTTGCCAAATAATTAGGATATATCCTAATTATTGTTAAATAATACACACGAATACTGTTAAACAATATTCGTGTTTAATCTTTTTAAAATGGAAGATAGTAAGTGGACGACAAAATGCAATATATGAAGCCAATAATTCAACGCCTTAGATAATACACTTATGTATACATATAGCATAACACGTGTAAAATATACACACCTCACGAACAAATGTCAGGTGCTTTTGAAATAAATAATACTTAAGAATTCTACCAACGGATAATAATGGGCAAAAATAAAAACCGAAGATCATGCAAATATCCTTCATAGCAAGATTATTCACAAACAAGAATTATCATATTTTTGCCACGCGAAGAGTCGGTGAACCGTAGAGTATTTTATTATACCCATATAAAACCGTAGGCTACTATATAAAAAATTGTGCACGTATAACCAGAAGACTTTAACGTAAGAGTAGACGCGAAGTGTAAATTAACTTTCCATTTTTATGACTCTCATCTGGAATAAATAAAAAATCAGCAGTGAATTTCATAACTTTTCCGGCTACACCATTCAAGTTATATAATCAATTTTTAATTTTTAGGACAGAAAAGTTTTCAATTCAATCATTTTAAGTTCTAAAAATAACAACAAAAAAATTATGAATTTTTTTCTAATTTTTATGTAGAAATTTATTTTTAATTTTTTGATCCATAGTTAAATAAATAATTTAAAAACTAAAAAGATATAACAATAATTATAAATAAACAAAGTTGTAATTTTCTAGGAAGGAGTTAAAAGTTTTGGCTATTTAAAAAATAAAAACTAAAGTGTCATCATCATATGAAGTTCTACCTTTGGAAGGTCCTGGCAGCACCCCTATCTTCATCTGTTTCTGCCCTGTGCTCTTCTTTTTGTCTCATCATTACCTTCACTACCATCTATATCATTTATTAACTTCAGCCTTTTCCTTCCTCTTGTATTCACTTTTAACGGAGCCTTCAAGAACTGTATTTAATTTTCCTATTCTCCTAACTATATGCCCGATATAGTTTTCTTTTCCTCATTTTAATAGTCGCCAATATTATTCTATCTTCATTTATTCTTCTTAATACTCTGTCCACCCATCATCCTCCAAACCCACATCTCTAAAGTTTCGAGTTTTATCTTTTTCCATTTTCCCCTGTGTTCATGTTTCATTGCATTACAAAAGTATACTTCAAATACAAAATTTTACCAACCTCTTCCTCAGGTTCACATCCATGTTGCTGCAGAGTAGATTTCTCTTCAAAGAAAGGCTTCCTTTGCCATTGCAATTCACGACGTAATCTATTCTTTACTCTGGTCTTCAGTTAGTACTGTTCCAAGTTATCTGTATTCTTTTTACTTGTTCAATTTTTTCTGCTGCAGTTACCAGATCTTTGGTAACTGCATCATTATTTTCTTCCCATATTCCTTCATCCCTATTTCCAATTGTTTTATCATTCTTTGCAACTTCTGAATATTCTTAGCTACAATCAGAAAATCTGAAACAATTAGTATTTCTTCCACCTATGATTATTCTTTTTTGGCCATCCAATATCTCTTTCAACATTTCCTTGACATAAAGAGAGAACAGAGTTGGCGATAAATAGCAGCTCTGCCTCACTCCTCTGCCAAATTATAACCAATTTGTGAGATTCTCATTAATTTTCCCCAACTGCGTTTTGCTTCAAATACAATTCTCTGATCAGTCTCTTCTTATCCATCCAATCAACTCTCTTTTTTTTTCAGAGTCTCAAATAATTTTTCCCACTGTACACTCTGTTGAATGTCTTTTCCGTATGTATAAAACACAAGCTTAATCTTCTCCCTCTTTTAAATCATCTCTCTCCAATCATTCTGATCAGCTTTTTTTGTCTTTTTCCTATTCTGAATCCATTCTTTTTTTTTTAACCTCCGGGACCACCGTTAGGCTCAGAGGCTTTCAGAGGATGGAAATGAACGATCTGTAGCGTGTATAAAAATGCCATGCCTAACAGGGATTCGAACCCGGGACCTCCGGATGAAAGGCTGAGACGCTACCACTAGTGCCACCGAGGCCGTCTGAATTCAACCTGTTCTTTCCCTGCATTCTCCTCCATTACTGCCATCAATCTTCTGTTTATAACTGTCAGCATGTAATATTAAGCTGGTGGTGCTACGTTATTCAAAATTTTTGGTTCCAACCTTTTTATATTTATATTATTTTAGATATATTTATATTTATTTAAGAAATATATATATTTAAGTATTTATGTATATTTAAGTTATATTAAGTAAAAAAATTTAAAAAAATATAAAAATAAATTTTTTTGGTCGGGGGTTGAATATTAAAAAATAAAAATAAACAAATTTTGTTGGTAATTTGTTATCTCGATTAAAAAACGTCAACTTTTGTTTGCTGAACCGCCCCAGTAAAGATTTGAAATATTATTTCCGCCAAAATAATTTTTCCAATTTTTTCAAAAATTTATTACATTCTTTCTCACCAAAGTCAGTACCTGTCTACCAAGTTTGATGAAAATTGGTCAACAGCGTCCACAGATATACGACCAAATACAGACCAATATACAAATGTGCACATAATCTACTTTTGTTCACCTGAAAAAACTATTTTTTTTGTTCTTGGGTGCTCTTTGTAATAAAGGATATCTTTGCAGTTTATAAGAATTTTATTTTTTGTTGAAAAATTTATTTTCAAAATAAATGCCTTAAGATATAAAATTAAAAAAATTAAAAAAAAAAAAAAAGAAGTTTTTTTTACCAATCTATATACCGTATTTTTCCCGTTAAAGGTTTTTTTTTAAACATTCGGAACCACAATTAAGTATATCTTCAGAGAGATGAGATGAATGAATTGTAGCGTGTGTGAAAAATGCGATACCTGACCGGGATTCGAGCCCGGGACCTCCGGATGAAAGGCCGAGACGCTACCACTCGCGCCACGGAGGCCGGCTTCCCGTTAAAACTGTAGAATATTTACATAACATATCTTACTATAGCCGCGGGACAAAAAACGAGAATAGTTATAAATATTATGAATGAATTTAAAAATTTAAAGAGGGTGATGGAAAAAAAAGATGTAACCAATAATTCAACGAATATATAAAAAAAAACTATCGCAAATATTTGGCGTACCCATTAAAATTATTTTAGTAACACAACGAAAATTACGTATTAGATGTAAACGTTGAAGAACCGGATGTTGTAATCCTCTATTGATATATTACAGTATATTCATAAGTAATGTACAGATGGTGACAGTGATGTTCATTTCGTACTTTATTATTAAAAGAATCCTGAAGGTGAAATCTTGTTTATAGCCGGTTAGTGAAAACAAAATAACATAAAATAAAATAACAGATAGAAAAGTATAGACAACATAAATCTGCTGTCATAGCAACGATTACACTAAATTATTACGTAAGATATATCACCATAATTTATTATATATATTAAGTTACTAAAAAAAAAAATAAAATGTTATATCGGAATAAAATTTAAAATCTTACAATGTAAGATTGAAACCTTTATGTTTCATCTCTTTTTAAACGATATATAAGACAGCTAAATGTAATCGGTACTGAAGTTATGTAAAAAATAAAATTTCTGAATTAACTACCACAAAAATTGTGATGATTTCCTTTTTTTAATTTTATATTTCCTGTTATAGCGACTATGCTGCTATAGGAACTATAGCTATAACGGAAAAGTACATTGATCGGTAAAAAGTCTAAAAAAGTTGGTCTTTTAACTTTTTTGCCTTAAGAAGACATTTAAATACAATTAAAAAAAGGTAGATTTTAATAAATTGTAAATAATAATCTGCGAAAAGTTTTTTATTCCAATGTTCCCAAGTTCAGAAAATTTGTTTTAGTTAGATGGAAATTTGCGGCTATGTATGAATGTTAGAATAAATACATACTTTGAAAATATTTATTTAATATTCACCTCTCCCTTGCTTTATAAAATTTTCTCTTTTTAGTTATATCTTGCTTCAGAAAAGGATTTAATGAAAGTTTCTGCATCCACATTATCTACATCAGCAGGACTTTTGTACATCAATTTTTTGCCCATCTGACTGCAAACTAATATTTGTGATAACAAACAATATTTTTGAAATTAAAAAAATGTATATATTAAATATATCCATATCGTAGGTTACCCATTGTATTCAAAATGCAAAAATCTTAATTTTTTTGATATCTATTACTCTTAAGTATTTCTTTAAAAAAAATTCTCGAAAACGGGGTAAACATTTTCTTGCTAAAAAATTACAATTTTATTTATTTAAAATTATAGCTGTACGTTGTATTTTTTTTTTTTAATTTTAAAAAGTTGGTAAATTTAACAAATTGGTAAGTTTGTTCCCGTATTTGTTTTGCTTTAAAAGCAAAACATATTTTGCTTTTATTTTTATAATAAATTATTAAAACAACCTATCGCCCTCCCCTGATAGGGTAACTACCAACTTCAGAAAAAAAAGGTTTTGAAATTTTTTTAAATTTCCATTTCAATTTTTTTTTAGGAGTTTTTTCTAATTTCCGGTAATCGTACTTCTTTAATACGATTCTGTTTTATGTAAATATTTCAACCTAAGCTTCAGATAGTGAAATGATTTTATGATGTAATTCACTAAAGAATGTAGTGATTTTAAAACTTTCTGTTATTCGATTGAACGATTGTATTACCTCATTCGAAAAAATTAGATTTCATCCAAAAAGAAACCTTTCATGTTGTACAGAAATTTAAAAGGAGTAATATAATATTTTATATTTCCTGAAAAAAGTATGTATATACATATATAGAGTCGAATAATGTTTCATATATTTGTGAAATATTAAGTCAGTTATATTTTCAGGTAAACTTATAGACACAAAACTTACACTAAATACATAACATAATATTTTCTCCAGATCAAAGTATACCTAATAGTAGTAATAGAAATTATAATCGCCTTTTTTCTTTTTCTTTTTTTTTTTAACCTCCGGTACCACCGTTAGATATGCTTCAGAGGATGAGATCAATGATTTGTAGCGTGTGAAAATGCCGTGCCTGACAGGAATTCGAACCCTGGACCTCTGCATGAAAGGCCGAGACGCTACCACTCGCGCCACGGAGGCCGGCGTTTATTTACTATTTTTTTCCCCCCCTCCCCTCCAATAAAGTATAGAACAGCTCAGAAGAGGTCAGCGCACGCTAATGGTATGCTAGGGTGCAGAATCACAGGATAGAAATGGAAAGGAGACATGGTGTTAATCAACTTTATTTAATCAAAATTTGAATTATCTTCTGTTTGGGGAACTGTCTCTTTTGGCTTACAGGTTGAGCGTCTTTCTTTTGCTACTTAACATTATGTTTCTATCTTTATTATAGATTATTTTCTTGCTTGTGTTTCTGTTGGTTATTTACTATTTACTATAAACTATCTCAACTATCGCGATAGAAGTTTAAAAATTCAACACATCTAACATACATGAAAGCATGCCGTGGGTTTTCCTGTTAAACCATCGTAATTCCTTTATATATTTCTTATTAATTAAATTAAAAGCTTTTGATTTTCTATTCGTACATAATATCTGACTAAGTGCTGAAAACATTTAAATAATGTACCAAATCTAAAACACAAATTTTTTCAAACTTTTTTATCCGTATTATGACATTAAATGAAACTTTCAATTTCAATGAGGCATTTCAGTATATATATATATATATATATTTATATTTAATTATCAGAAGTATTTTATAACGGCGACAGTCACACATTAACGATAAAAAATTCTAATTAAAAAAATTACACTAGGTGATTCCAATCTGTAAAACTTGAATATATCAATGATGTTACAGATTCTTAACGGTTATAATGCGATTTCATAATTTTTTTTATTATTACAGACTGATATCATAGGTGCTGGAGACACTATATATATTTTAAAAGCCCAATTTTAATATAAATTTTTATTTTTGGTCGCAAGACTCCAAAAAAAAAGACGTAAAAAAGATGTAAATTTTCAAACGCGACTTGTTTACTATAAGTTAAAATTAATTATTAATTTTACATGTCGTATAAATAATACGAAATATTCCCTAAATATTTTTCTAATTTTTGAACAATCGTATAGCTGAAATTTGGCATAGTTGTTTCTAAAAGGATCTTAGAGAAAGATTACGAAAAATTTGTTCGATTAAAATTCAACCCGGTTAAAGCTTATACTTAAAAATTTACAATTTATCCTTGAAAAGAACTTCAGTTAGTTTAAATATTTCTCGGTTAAATGTATTTCACAACCTACACGTTACAGCTATGCTTTAAAAAATCTTTTTCATAGCAGTAATTTTGTACGTTCAAAAAAAAAGGGAAAAATAAAATTGCATCAGGATTTAAAACACTTAATCTTATTTTAACATCTAGACTACATATCTTTTTTTAATATAAAAGAGAATAATAAGAATAAAAATATACAAGTTCAACAACGGAATAAAATAATGCGGTATTGTCGTTTTATTTTCAAGTGAGTCACCCACTAGTTAAAGCGGAAAGGTTCCCTTTTATGGGATCGTCGATCGGTCCACTGGTTTGCTGTTTTACCTTTTCTATTGATATAACTATACACGTAGAGAACGCTAGGAAGGAAGGAAAGAACTTATAGGTATTAAACAATGAATTCACAATTTACATCCCCTTTCATCTCAGAGATGTTTCTTTTTTTAATCTATTTTAAAAGAAATCATGTTTTTACATCCTTGTAAAAGTTAATTAGTCTAATGAATAAAAACATTATAAAATTAAATTAGAACCGGAAACGTTTATTAATTTACATTTTTTATTACGTTATTAATAACGACGATAGAAGTAAAATACTCATTAAAATCTTAAATTTACCGAAAATTATTATACCTGTATTATAAAACTGTAATAAAAGAAAAGAATGCGATTTCATAAACTTAATACAAAAGCCAAGATTACATCTTGGCATTTATCACTGTTACTTTGCCTGCTATATGTTACAAACACCTCCCGCTTCTTAGAACTTCGCCTTCATCGAATGATAAATCCTACATCTATTCCTCATGACATAATATTGGCAAGGTAACCTCATTTCATCATTCTGTTTTGTTTTAAATAAACATCAATTATTTATTAAAAAAATATTATAATTAAAAAATATATATTATTAATTTATTATATAATATAGTTTAATTTTTTTCTTTTACTTAAAGTGAAATAAGCGGAAAAAAATTCGCTGTATATGTTTAATTAATCTGTACTATTAATGGCCGGCTATAAAATACAGGAAAAACCCATTTTAAATACGCCTTCTGTGTATCACCAACGTTCTCTAAATATGTAAAATAATTCAATACCGGTAGTATTGAGAACCGTGATAAATAGCGTCATAAAAATAGAAACAATAACCATTTAATTTTTTTATTTTATTGGTCAAATAAAATTATTTAATTTAGTGTTATTAATTAAGTATTAGTATCAATAATTTAATTTATTAGTCGAGAGCCAATAAATATGATAAATGTAGATAATTCTTAAGGAATTATCAAAGAATACAGGGAAGTTAATTATTTATAATTTTAGTTTTAGACTTTTTAGTTTCGATTTGGGACTGTCCAAAAAATATTATCATCATTTATAATTCGATTAGACAGAAATTTTTGTCGTAGCGCTTCGGTAAGTTTCTTATATAAGCTTTTTTTTTTTTTTTTTTTTTTTAGTAAGCTTTTTTTTTTTTTTTCGGTAAGCTTTTTATATTTTATGTATTGTTAATAATTCTTTTGAATTAATTTATTTAAACTTTAGATTTACTTTTAAAACCTTTGTACCTACTTCTGATGATTGTTAAATAACTGAAACGTGCAAATATTTGTTTTAGATTTTTATTTTTTTAAAGACTTTTTGACGTTTCTCATTGCAGTTTTTAATAAGGTTAAGCAAAAAAATAAATGAATAAATAAATAAATTTTTACAGTGTCGGCGGACTAATCGATTAGTCCGATCAGACCGCATTTTTCCTTCAGTCATCAAATAATATATGGTGCAAAAGATAATGTCTTTTTTATGAAGCTACTAAAAACTAACATAGAATGGACAAATTTACTGCAATATCTACTGATGGTGCAAAGGTGACAACAGGAAAGAAAAGAGAAATTTGTGAAAAAATTAAAAAACCGTCTTATACCAAAGGCGGAATGACCCATTACTTTTCCCACAAACATACACTTGTCACAAAAATTATTTCGGAAAAACCTCAAATAAATTCTTTTTAAAGCTGTAAATAGGGTTATTTGATAAAAACTCGATCGTAACAGAATTGGCTGTTTGCTAAACTATGCGATTAAATGGGCAGAAAAAAGCTCTTTTTTCTATAAACAAGTCAGACGGTTATCGCGTGGGAAAGTATTAACTTGGTTATTGGAGATGCGAGATGAATTAAAAATATTTTTCCAGGATAATTCAATGTTTTTACAAAATACCTGAGTATATGTAACTGTTGGCTTAGTTTACTGATTTATTTTCTCATTTGACGTGATAAAAACACTTTATTAATGACAGTCATAGTTCATGCTTTCATTAAGAAGACCCCGACGGGGAGTCTTATTCTTTAAGACTTTGGGGGTTGGCGTCCCCACGGCCCTAGCCTCTGCAGCTTTTCTTC
>JAAAKQ030213432.1:0-11599 GCA_010016005.3 Zanna intricata | reverse complement strand
GCATGGCATTTTTCATACACGCTACAATTCGTTCATCTCATCCTCTGAAGATATAACCTAACGGTGGTTCCGGAGGTCATAAAAATAAAAAAATATATATATAAAGAGGTGTTTGGTTGATTGTACTGTATTATTGAACTTTTGAAATTGATATCAGTGAGATATTCATTGCCAGAAACGAGCGTATGTCTATCCAAAATTGGCGTTGCCAAAAATATAATTTTGGGTCTATTCAAAAGTACGAAAACAATGAACATCGCCTGTTCGTTTCTGTCGCCATCACTATAATAAGTGAATGGAATGCTACCATCAACAAACGTCGTCCAGTTAGAACACCGCGTCACCGTGGAGCTCTTCATGCAGGAATAACCGTCAAGAGGAGGTTACTATTTACCGTTTGCATGTAGGGCATACTAAAATTACTCTTGAACACCTCATGAATCATATCCATACGCCGGTTTGAGTTTGCTGTGTCTGCCAACTAACGGTACACCAGATCTTTGTGGATTGTCTCTGTTATGCGGCATTGCATTGGAAATTTCAGTTGGTGGCTAACTTCTGAACTATTTTAGGAAAATATGTTATAGAATGTCTTAATTTCTAAAAATATTCATTGCGTCTATATTCGATTATTTAATAATTAATGTAATATGCTTTTTAGCGTTTTGTAATGCGATTTATATTTTTACTATTTTACCTGTGATATTGTGCGTTTTACTTGATAATTTTATTTATTCATTTTTTTTTAAGTTTTCAATCTTCGTTATACTTAGCGTTAGTAACGTTGATCTAATTTGTTTATTTTAAAAGCATTGCGTCTGGGAGCTAAAACTGAATCTTTGTTGTGGGCTCCAAAACACACAAAAAAAATTTATAAATTAGTAATATTAAACTAATAATTTATTAAAATTCTTTATTTTTCAATAAAAATGTTAATGATGTTGTTGTACAGTGTACATTATAACAATTAGAAGGAAGAAATCAAGTAGAATTAATAAAAGAACCAAATTATTAATAAAATTATTTAATTATATAAGGAGCATTATTAAAGCTGTATTGTATTACCTAATCACCATTAATTTTTTATTAATCTCAAAAAGGCATAAAAAAAATCGAAGGATATATTCAATTATAACCACGCTAGCAGTATACAATATTTGCTTGCCACTCTCTTGTGTATAATATTCTATGAATATATTATATATATATATATATTATGCCTATTAAACAGCATTGGTTCGTGGGAAGCAAGACACAACGACCGATGAAATTATTTGCCGGAAATACGAGGTTCACTTCCCACTGCTATGAAAGCCAATGAATTACCTGCAATCTCCGTTTGTGTTTATGTATGAGTTTTGTGTGTGTGTATTCTTTTTTTTAAAATATATATTCAACCTTCTCATTAAAAGATTAAACATTTAGAACCATTGTTTCACCGATATAGTCGTTACTCTATATTCAGGAATGTAAATAACTTTACAATAATTTTTTTTTGAAATCTTATTTGAAATTTTTTTTTTTTACATAATTTAAATAATTTATTTTTTTAAAACAAGCCTAAAAAAATTACCTTAGCTTAAAAAAATGTTTTTATATGTGTCAAAATTTTTATTAATTTTATTCTTGTTAATTTGACGATGATGATGATTACATTCACTGCTGGCTTTTCATCGGTTTATTAACCCTCCGTGCTGAATTATTTTCTAGTTTTTTAGTCACATAAGTATACTTTTATCAACATTTATATTTATATATGTCTAGAAAACATAAAAATTTGAAAACCCAAAAAACACGATCACGCGCTAACGCATGGTGAGCACGGGTGGCGGGTGGATTTATACAGTCCGTGTTGAACACTCACTTACCCACTGTTGAGCGTATTTGTAAACTTAATACTTGTTCATGCTGGCATTTTATGTTAATTGATTTTTCAGGTCTTTTAATTAGATAAAAATAATTTATTTCTTCGTTTTATGAAAAAAGAGAGACCTAATTTTGTTGATTTTACTAATAAAAAGTCTGTGTAAAATTTATGTTCAGTAAATCCTCAATTTATTCTTTATCAATAATTGATTTAGACTTTTTTATTTTATTTCGTATCAGTTACATTAATTTGCAGTCTATTTTCATCTAATTTTATCTATCATCGGACTTGTTTACGACCTGAAAATTAGTTTTTACGTGAATTCTGTATGTTTTAGAGTAGATCTCATGGACAAGTAATATATCTATATTATTTATCTTGTAACTCATAAATGAAATTGTTACTCATAATGAAATAAGGCATTGTATATTTTAACGTTTCTATTTAAAAAAAAAATTTATAAACTTAAAAATATTTATGTAACGTACATTTTATTATAAAGGATATAAATAATTTCAAAAAGTATTTAAAATGAGAATAGTAGTAATGATAAAAGCAAGAAAACATAATTGTCTGATCGATATTAACTGAAATAAAAATAATTTATAAAATAGATCTATTTAACATAAATCTATTCTCTTTCAGACGTGATGAAAGTTCACGTAAATTTAAAATTTTTCCAGAAAAAACTAGTTCAATGTAACTACGAGCTACTGCACGGTAACAAAATATAAACCTTTCTGAACATACGTTTAACAGTAACATGGTGACCGCTACTAATAGACTTATAAAACCCGCTACACAAGCACGCGTATGTGCGTGTTCAGCAGGTTGCATGAATGCATAAACTATGCGCCTACAAGTGCTCAGCACTCAACATGTTATGAAAAATAATTAGTTTGTGTAGAATTTTATTAATCATTATCTATTTAACAGAAATGATGTTAATTTTTAAAGTTTTTCTGGCTTTCAGATCATGTTTGTTTATTAATTATAACTCTTCTCTTCATAGAAACTCGTCAATAAAACTAAATATCCCTATTTCAGCTGTTTTATTTTTTGATTTTTACAATCTAAGAAAATGAGATTAAAAAAAAATCGTTTATTATTTTATTGTTAAAAATACTAGTGAAAAATTAAATTATAAAATTTGTATACATAAGATATATAGTTTAACACTGATTACATAATGTAAAGCATTTTTTTGTGGAAACAAGGTCCGTAGCTATAACACGTGCGTATCACATTTAGATAGACTTATCTAAATTTATCTGTAAAATAAATACATATCTGTAATTTGTCCGTAAAATGTATGGGCAAAATGTTCTGTATCAGGTGGATGTTGCCTTACTGAGTTAGGCTTGAAGAAAATGAATGCGGTGTTGAGTTCTGTTGGCAGTATTGGAATGAATAATTATTTTGCTTTAAAATCATCTTTCTCTCTCTTTTTCTGTGTAGCCTCTGGAACTACCGTAAAATATTACTTAGAGGATGAATGAGGATAGTATGTATGAAGTGTAATCTTGTATATCTGAAGTCGATCACTCCTGAGAAGTGTGGTTAATGAAACCCAACCACCAAAGAACACCAGTATCCACAATCTAGTGTTAAAATTCTTATAAAAGTTTATTAGGATTTGAACGTTAGAATTCTCGACTTCAAAAACAGTTGAGTTGCGATGTCGCGTTAACCATTAGACTAGCCCGGTGGGAAAAAAAAAAGATTAAAATCACTTGGTATCAATTAAAAAACTTACTTTTATCTTATATTTTATTCTTTGCCTAAAGATTAATTGTTTTAGATTAATAAAACACTTTTTTGTAGTAATTTTCTTGTATATTTTTGTATTATAATGTCAACAAAAGTAGAATTTTTATTTGAATGTAACGTATCTTATAAAAAAGAAATAAATTAATCTGTACCTATAGTGCAATACACCCTGTCCGACTGACTTATTCATCAACACCCAGTTGATGAAGATAAATTAGATGATAAATTTATGAAAATTATTATTTATATTTCATTCTTGTTCTTCTTACGGTGTAAGTGCCTACAGAAGGGATTTTTTTGAAATTTCTAGTTTAAAGAGTTAAAATGAATTAAGTACAACATTTTTTTTTAATTTTTCGGTAATAAATTAAGATATAAACTTGACTTTTGGTGTGTGTAATCTTCAAGAGAATATTAAAAAAACTAATTTCTAGATTTTCGGAATTTTTAGTAAAGGGTTGAAATGATTTTGAATTTTTTTTTGAAAGCCGGGTATTTTTTTTTGGGGGGGAAACCCTCGGTAACATATCATCTTGATTTTTGTTGTGAATAATTTTCCAATTTAAACCAATTTCTAAATTTTTCAAAATTCGATCTTGAAAGGGATGAAGAAAAGGAAAAATATTTGAACAATGATTGCAAATTTTCCCCGTTTTGGACTCTACAAAATGAGGTGAGGTATTCTCACTAGATTGGGGTTTGTAAATACTCTACATACATACATATATATATATATATCTAAAAACCATTTTCGGGTTCTTTTTGAATTTCGATTTTTTAAGGAGTGCGACGATGTACGACGCGGCTGCTCAGTCTACACAGCCACTGGTTATTAAGTAATGCCACACGACTGGGTGAATCTGCCTCGGTTTATTTGACTAAAAAACATAGAATGTAAGTAATTAAAAATTTAAGCAATTTAAGTAATTTAATGAGAAACGAACTATGATCATCTCCTGGGGATGTATATCGTGTAACGCTAAGGACCAGGAAAAAGATATTTTTACCCACAATGGACAAGAAATATTTTTAAGATGGATATCAAATATTTTGAAACCGGCATTCTTCAGATAACTCAAAGTTTCGGGTGCTGTACTGACCAAACTATTTTTTTTTTTTGTTTAACCTCCGGAACCACCATTAGGTATATCTTCAGAGGATGAGATGAATGTATTGTAGCATGTGTGAAAAATGCCATGCCTGACCGGGATTCGAACCCGGGACCTCCGGATGAAAGGCCGAGACGCTACTACTCGCGCCATGGAGGCCGGCTGATCAAACTATTGCTGTAAAGAAATGACACTGTAATATACGACACTCGAATACTGATACTTTTTATAATTGAACGTTTTAATCTTTATTTATCATTATTCTTTTCACAACCTTAGACATTTCAAAGGATGTACAGAGGAAGGAACTTGGTTGTGGTGAACAGTATGAAAGGTTATTAGCTACAGCCATAATAAAAAGTTAAAAAAATAACATTAAAAAGTATTGCGATGCAAATTAAAAAGCTAAAAATAATATAATTATTCAGATATATAAAAAACGAACACAGCTAAAAAAGTAGTTAAATTACATAAATATATTAAATAAGATAGTTAAAAAGAAATATTAATAATAAAATTGGTGAAAAAAGATTAAAATTTAAGAATAAGTAAAAATAAATTAAGAAAAAGTGAAATCGGAAATATAAACTGCTGAAATCTTAACTAGATCTTAGATCTAATGCAAAATAGATAAACAATTTTTTAATAATTTACATAGAATCGAGTAAAATTCATAACTATATTACAGGAATCCTAGTATTTATTACACTTTTCATTTCATGATAGGATATCAATCCAATCTAGAATCCATTAATAAAAAAACTCAAATCCTGTTTTTAGGTGATTTTCAGGATTATAAGTAATAAATTATACAAATTAATATTGTTTGTGACGATTTTACACTAACCATTATTGAATACACATATATGATGGGACATTTGAGCTTGCTGTATTGTTCAAATAAATTAAAGTCATGTATGTTTAAAAATAATGTGAATATAAAAAATGTCAAAAAATATATTTAAAAAGAAACCACAAAAAACATTGAAATCCTTTATAAACCTGTTAATGATATTGGCTATGCTTATTAGAGAATTACGCTCTGTAGAATTGCTATTTTTCTTAAAATTAGTGAATGTTCAATCAGAAATGAATGAAAAATTAAAATTTAATTATTGAAATTTAAAGATTACAAACATTTGTTACATCTATATGTAAATATATTTACGGTTTATTAAAATATTTGTGTTTTTTTTAGTTTATGGTTTAAGGTTTAGCTATAATTTGTATGTTTTGTGGTACCGAATTTAAAATATTATTTTTAAGTGTTATCATTAGAAATACAGTTGTAATTCACTGTGCCGGCCTTGTTTCATGTAAAGTATTGTTCTAAAAAAAAGAAATCTAGGAAGTACAGGAGGGGTATAAGTACGGTTCTTCAGTTGAAGATTGTTTGAGCACCTACACCTTTATTGTATACAATTCTTTCCTTTCATTCTGGTCTGTTTCCTGTCTGTTCTTATATGAATAATGGATGCAGGGTACTCTGTTTTATTCTTTGTATTTGAATCTATCTGAGTGTACCCCTTTCCGCTCTCTTCCGTTTATACGCATTCATACATACATACATACATACATATATATATATATATATATATATATATATATATATATATATCCTGGATTTGGTTGCTTTTGTAATTTAATCTTTTCCATTTCATAAATTTAATTATTTATGGATGTTTTGTATTGATAATTCTGAGAGCAGTAAATCTCGCTCATTTTGTAATGGTTTTAACAACTTGAGCTTTACAACAAAATGAAATCATTTATTTATATCAGTTAAATGTTTGTATGCAAAGTTACAAACTTTGAGCTAAGCTCATAGTTCATATAAGGACAAGTCAGTTAAAATAATTTGTTGAAACTATGAAACCATATAAAACACATGTCAAAAAATAAATAATAATATGAAATAGTTAAAAAATGCATTCATGGCGCTTTTATGGTGTTTAATAATAAAATAAATTTTACTGGGCTCTATCAGTTTATGAAAGGGTGTGTGTGTGTGTGTGTGTGTGTGTGTGTGTATCATATAGTTCCGTTATTATGTATGAACTTTACTTACACAGATCATTGATTAACGTTCTTAAAGTTAAAAATCTTTTCTACTCCGAATTTCCTTTAAGAATTATCAAATAAATTTATTTCTATCTATTAAACCTTCCATCTATTACACCTTTCACAAACAATATTTTAAGTATTAACCTGAAAAATAATCACTTAATATGTTGTTAATAAAGTGTAAATAATCAATTATAGTATCGAATGTAATTAATTTTAGGTTATTTAACCAGTGTCAAAAATAATTTTACTTTAAAAGCAATACTGTTTACATGCAAACCGTACGCTTACTGATGAATGCGAGGAGATACTCAGTTTTCCTACTTATTTTTTTATTGATAGATTTCCCTTTACACGACTGCATAGAAATGAGTGTAATGTATTTAAGGTGTATGTTTGTTTGTTCCACCATAGCAGCTCAACGACTGAAGTGATTTAAATTTACGATCCCACGTTGGAATTCTTATGTTACGGGGAGTTCCGTAGGATATATATATTTATGTGTGTGTGTGTGTGTGTGTGTTTAAATAAATTTAAAAAAATTATACTACATACGAATACTATTTAGAAAATTGTCACCCGCTCGCTCTTTAATTATCTTATATTAAAGGCAATGGTTTTTTTTGGCAGTAATATTTTTTAATTTTTAATTCTTATCTCTTGTTTTCCTTTTAACCTACAGTATAAAACGCAAAAAATAAACAAAAAACTAATTAGTAATTACTATGTATATACAGAAAGCCCCGTTCTGCCTAATAGCAAGGCTTTAATAAAAATTTCATAATCAAAAACCATGTTTGGCATTAATGTGCCACAAAATAACCAGAGGAAATGTGAAAATCGCGAGTTAACTTTGCTTCGTTCAATCAATAAACAAAACATATGTGTGTTAGTGCAATATTATTCCTACAAGGTTTTAAAAAAGCATATATATATTGCTGAAATTTTTTTTTTGTTTTACTTAGAGTTTAAGTTTAAGAGTATAATGTAGTTAGGATGTATGTGGATATATGTGTAGGTTTGTACTTTCGTAGTTCAACAGCTGAATTGATTTAGATGTATTACCCCGCGTTGGAACTTTACGTTACCGGAAGTGTCATAGGCTATATATATGTTTAAATGAATCTAAAAAAATTATAAAAAAAAAATACTATATATAAAATTGTCACCCTCTTTATTTATTTAGCTTCAAAAGTGGCATACAGTATCTTTTAAAGAATTGCTACACCGGGAAACGCTAAAAAAAACAAACTAAATTTACCAAATGGTTTGTACTGTAGGCCAATTTAGAAACTAGATGTAAAAATTATTAAAGGATCGCCATTTTAGTTAGCGTTTTTGTAGCCTGAAGTTTTTTCGATGAAAATAATTATTTTTCCACGCTCTTTAAAATAATGTGTTGTAATCCTACCGTTTCTATTTAAGACTATTTTAATCATCCTCAAAAGGAAGCTTGGGTTACAGTAGTTTTTTATTGAAAAATATGTCGTTTTAAGATAGACGCATTTGTTTAATTTTATTATTCTATGTTGTAGGTTAAGGATTTCCATGCTTTGTTAAAATTCTGTTTAAGAAGAATGGAAACACGGCCCTATTAAAGGAATTATTTTAGGAGCTTCCTTACTTTGTGGGAAAAAATTTATTTATAAAAAAAGCAAACTCTTATAAAAAAAAATTAATGTACGAAGAATTATTTAAAAAATAAAGCATAACTTTTATAAAAAATTGCTACTCATATTGAGTCCGGAATATAATATAGATATTTGTTACCAAAGTTACTTTAATTTTAATAGACCTTTTAGTGATGAAGAAACTACAAACAAAAAAGCTAATAAATAAATAAAATAATAAAAATTAAGAGTTAAAGGCAAAAACACAATAAACATAAAGTAAGTTTTTTCGAGGTGGGGAATAAATTTTAAGAAAGCTTTTCTAAAAAAACGAATCATATATAGGTTAAACTAAACAAATTTGCTTAAATAAAATTTTCTCTTAACATAACAATCCTTCAATAGAGGCTAAAAAAAAAAATTTTTTTTGGTCCGCATTTTTTGGTGTGAAGGCTATAATTAAAAAAAAAGTTTAAAAATATTTAAACCGAAGCTAGATAGAGTGAAAAAAAACATATTTTTTAATTTTAAGGATAGAGGTTGATTTTTAAAATTTGTAAAAACTATTTTTATATAAGTATTGTCGGTAAAAAATTTGCTTAAGTTTTCTCTAAAATACCTCTGAAGAAAATCTTAATTCGTTTTTCGCGATATCCTCCCACCCACTTAACAAAATTTTAACAAAATATTATAATCAATACCACTAATATAGAAATATTTGTCAGATTTGAAGATAATCGGTTCGGTCAGTCCTGAGATATAAGGCTAAAAGCAGCGTGACACATAATACGTAAGCATATACATAGTATGTTTTTTGGTTTAGATAAATTCACTGGACCCTAAAACGTAAAGATTGCTAAAAACCAGATTACCCATTTTTGATTTGATCGTTTTTATGTTTAATACAGGTATTCTAGCTACATTCGCGGGAAAAGTAAAACTAAAAATTCTTTTCATTATTATACTTTTTTATAAATAAAACTCCTCATCGTTGTACCGATTCTATTTTTAATTTATTTCTTTGGTAAACTACGTTACTTACAATTGTTGTTTATTTTGTTTTTTTTGATTACTTATAGCAGCGATTGTTAAGAATAAATCTCTTTACGATTTATTCTTATGCGCGTATGTATATGTGCGCGCACATAAGCACGTTCGCTGTAATTACTTCATTAATTGTTAGGTAATATTTATGTCTATGGGTTTTTATCTTCGCTATAATCAAAAGTTATGAACGTAAGTCGATTATTATTATACCTCTCTCTGTATATAAATAAATTATAATCGTGCAGTATAAGATGGATAATTTGAATTATGGTTGGAGCATTTGTTAGTTTTATTTATATGCGTGAATAGATAGCATAAATTTCTTAATAGAAAAGAAAAAATGTTTTTGATTATATTTGTATACTATATTATAAATTAAAAAAAAAAGAAAAGAATATTAGGTCAGAGTAAAATCATTTTTATTAAAGTGTTAGTGAAAGTGTATAAATGTATTTATTAATAGGTTCACGGAACCATTTTCAGTTAATTTTTTAATAAAAGCTCATAAGAAGTCTAAATTATTTAATTTTGCAGAAATGGCTATTAAGATTTGTACTCTCTTTTATCTGTTTAGCCTCGGAACTACCGTAAGGTATTACTTCAGAGGATGAATGAGGATGATATGTATGAATGTGAATGAAGTGTAGTCTTGTACAATCTCAGATTTATACTAATGTAATAATAAATCAAATAAGTGCCACTTAATCTACGATATATAAGAATTGCTAAAATAGATGAAAATTATTTTTAAAGAAAACTCTAATGGAAAACTATTATGTAAACAATTTTCTTATTTTGATTTTTTTTTCTTAATAAATTTAAAAAAAATGTCTTTACATAGATTTTTGTATAAAACATTATTGCGTATTCAGTTTACTAATTTCATGTACAATAATAAAACTACACGAAATAACTGAAAGGCAATTTTTACTTTATGTAGGATTTGATTTTTATTTTTCTGTCCCAGATTTTAATAAAAGATGTGAAATATAGAAAATAGAATTGAATATAAAATACATTTTCTATTTTTTTTTCATAATATCAATAATTATTGTTCAGAAGGTACGTTAAGAAAGATTGATCATTTTTTAGTAGTGAAGCTGCTATACAGTTCCTACAATAAAGTTTTACGTCTAAGGCAAATTACGAAATACGGTTGATGAATTTAGGAAAATAATAAAGCATTGTAAGGAAACCCACCGGATTGGTGTAAGTGTTGAACTCGTCATCGCAAATAAACTGTTTTCGAAGTCTAGAGTTCTAAGGTTCATATCTTAGTAAAGGTAGTTACTTTTATACGGATTTGAATACTAGATCGTAGGTACCGGTGTTCTTTGGTGATTGGGTTTCAATTAACCACACATCTCAGGAATGGTCGACCTGAGACTGTACAAGATTATACTTCATTTACATTCACATATATCATCCTCATTCAGCGTCTGAAGTAATACCTTACGGTGGTTCCGGAGGCTAAACAGAAAAAAAAAGAGAGTACAAATCTTAATAGCCATTTCTGCAAAATTAAATAATTTAAGCTTTAACAGAATTCCAAGCTTTAACAGAATCATTGCCGAATATACAATAATTGTCATGACAATTTGAAATTTTTTAGCCCGTCCAATCTCGCGTTGTTAACTTAAATAAAATGCTAATATATCTAATATATATAAATAAATATATATACAAATATATTTATAATATATAAAAATACGTTACATAAACAGGAACTTATAAAATTTACAATCCTTCTCCGGTTTTGCATTTATTGACGTTCCATGAACCCGTAATAAAAAAAAATAAAATATGGAAATATCATTTTTGGTTTCACAACTATAATTACATTTGCAAATATTTACCTTATTTTCCTAAAATAATGCAATCTGTTCAACTCTCTCTCTCTTGTGTATCTGTCTTCAGACAGGTATCAGCTGGACTTCCTCCATTTCACTCGGTCCTGATCTTCCTCTTTCAATTGTTGGTATGCCCTTACTTCCTTTACATCGGTCAGCATCCAAGTTCTTCTTCTTCCTCTGCCCGTTCTTCCTTCAACCTTCCTGCATGAATATCCTGTAAAAGCGCCCACCCGGAGATCCGATTGTGGGCATATTACTCCGGAATATTTCTTCTCAGGA
>JAAAKQ030213388.1:0-11600 GCA_010016005.3 Zanna intricata | reverse complement strand
TAGGACAGGTGACCTTTGATCATGAATTTAATTTGATTAAAATTAATGCTGAAATTCATAAACATAGGTTAAAAGAATCTAACAAATAAAAATTGGTAATTTAGTTAAAATAAATAATAATAATAATAATGACAGCAATCTAAACAATAAAAATAAAGTTTTAAAAAAAAATCTTGTGAATAAAAAAGGTGCTTCGCAATTTCCTTGATGTGCAAGAAAATTCAAAACTTTTATTAATAATGAGTTTTTGAATTAACAAATATTAACTTCAATGATATTGAGCAATCTGTTATTGCTAATGTTTTTAAATTTAATAATAACAAGAATATTATCAAAAATATTATAGTCAATTCTGAAATAAATATTAATAAAATTAATCCTTCTGATAAAGAATAGTTACATAATATTATTGGTAACAATATCCATAAAAATTAAAAGGTATAAATTTTATTAACAAGTCACTTTCTAATAAATAAAGTAATTCATTCTAAAGTAATTATTTAAAGAATTAATTAAATGAAAATAATCATTACATATTACAATCTGATAAAACTAATACACCTGCTATCATGTACACTGAAAAATGTAATATTTTGATTATTATAATTGAAAATAACTTTCAAGAAATAAAAGACCCTATTAATAAATTTGTAATTACAAATTTAGTAATACAAAAAGTTGTAATTAAAAATAATTTGATATTTTGCTATTAAACATTCATTTAAGATACCATATTAGATTATACCCTTTTGAACCAGTCACTCCAAAATCAACAGGATTTCCAAAAATACATAAACCCAGCATCCCAATGCAACCTTTGATTGATTTTACATCTGCACCATTTTATACTATTTCCAAAATAATAAATAAAATCCTTAGGATAAAAATGAATTCACGTTATAATTACAACATAAAAATGGCTATGAATTTGTAAATAAATTAAAAAACTTAACGTTGGCAAAAACACTAACTAGAATGATTATAAGTAATGATATAAGTAACATATATCTTACATACCTATTGATAAAACAATTTATATAATAAAAAACTAATAATAATAATGAAGACCCTAAATTTATTGATAATGTCATCATTATTATAAGGAATATATGTCAAACAAAATTACTTTGAATTTAATGATAAGTGTTAAACACAGGAAAATACCTTGCCTATGGGATTTCCTTTGTAAGTTATTATGTGGGAGATATACTTACAAGATTTTGAGAATTAGTTTATGGCTAGCCATAAACAACCAAAGATAGGCGGGGGGGTTTATGGCTAGCCAAAGATTCATACACATAAGGTTTTATTATAGAGTCATTGTGTTCATGATGTTTTGGTCAGTTATGATTCGGTTATAAATAATGAACATCTCATAATTTTAAATAGACTTAATTCAAAATTTAAAATTTACTTATGAAATGCATATAAACAGAATAATGAATTTTATAGATGTTAGTATTTATTTATTTATTTATTTTTTTTTTTTATGTTAGTATTGAAATGAGAAAAATTAATCAAACTGTAACTTCAGTATATAGAAAACCTACAGCCAATAAAATAACAATTTGTAGAAAATCACATCGTTCTCGGTCTCATAAAATTAACATGTATACAAATATGATTAATAGAGCTATCAATTACATTCAAAATAATAAAGGAAAAATTAAATACAAACAAAAATACAATAACATAAATTTTAATTCAAAATGGATGTAGTACTTAGATAATTCATTTAAAAAACAAAAATTAATAGTATAATAACTTTAAACCCAATACATAGCGATAACATTATAAGATTGAATATGTTAAAAGATAATACATTAGAAGATTGATAACGTTTACTTAAAAGCTTCATACAATAACAGTATTGTTGAATACATAACCAAAGTTTATGACAAGGATAAATTTAAATCTGCATATAAAATTAAGTCGCATATTTAAAAAACAATAATCATAGTTTATACAATTTATGTGCGGTTTATAATATAAAGTGTAATGATTATGAGAATATTTATATAGATAAAACTAAAAGATAATTTAAAACCATGTTTTAGGAACATGTTAGATATTATAAAAATAAAAAATTGGGCTTCTCTAATGTTGTAGATCACCTCATAAACTAAACATTATATTTCTGATGTTAAAGCTAATTTAGAAATATTATAAATTAAAAAAGTATATATAAATAAAAATCTAGATACTTTAGAAAAATATTATAAACAATTATAAAATATTACAAACAAAGATTCAACTTACAAACAGAATTTGAAGGAGATACAACCGTAAAAGCTGCAATAGGTAGCAGGACCTTTACAGATATTACATGAAACATTTATTTAAATAGTATAGTACTGTAGTATTTGGCTAACCATATTCATGACATTAATGACATTATATATTTTTGTTTTTATTTTATTTTCTTTATTTCATTTAATTGACTTCATATGTTTTTGTATATGTAATTATAATTTTTCTTACATCTGATATGTAATTATACATAAATATTTTTGCATCCTAGGCCAGCCTTCGGCTGGCTGGACACTCACGATGTCGAGTAAATATATCAGGGATGCATGAAATTTCTTAACTTATAGGTTTAGTGATGAGTGTTATTGTAGATTTTTCAACTTTTTAGTATGAAAATCATATAGTAAACAGGGGCGATTGTTTAAAGTTCACTAGAATGTCATTAATAACTATAGACCTTTATAAGGCCAGATGTCATACACACATCACTTCCTTACGGAGTAAAGTGGATCCGAAGTCTCGTGAAAAACAGACATTTTTGGACTTTTGGTCGCACAAAAAACTGAATTCTATTTTTTAACATTCATCATTTGGAGAATAAAAAAATTTCTTGGAAGTTTTGGCTCGCAGGATTCAATGTGCTCAACGGGCCGGCTCAAAAAAAACTTATTCAGATCCACAGTCCCTTCGGTTATTTGGAGAAGGATCTTACCATGGCCCCTAAGTTAAGTTTCTTAACTTTTTAGCTCCGAGGCTTAGTTGTGCCTGGGGGGCTGACTTATAATATTCATTCGGATCCAGAGCCCCCTCAGTTAGTTGGAGCCATGATCTGATCATGGGTCCCTTAGTTTACTTTGATCCCAGACAAAAAAGGTCTCTTGTGTATTTTCACTCAGACGCTCATTTAAAAAGTTTAACCCCCCTCCCCCGTGGAGGGCGGACCAATCCTCAATTTTTTAAATGTTTTCTGAAGGTTTCAAGGACACTAATCAAAAGTAATTCTAATCATTTTTATGCTTTAGGATCTCTTTATACCTTATATTATCAGTACCTGAAAAAAAATACAATTTTCCATAAAAGCCCCCACATCTCAAAATATTTACTGAAGCACTTAATCGGGTTAAAAGTCTATAATAAACTTTGGAGTTTTCTGAAGGAGAGGCACCAATAAAAAACATAGGTAACAGATAAGTAAAGACAGTTGCTCGCATGTCAGAAAAGTCTTGCACGCTCTTGAAGACGATGTAATTTTGATTTCAGGGTTCTCCCCGACCCCCTAGAATTTTCCCACATTTCATATGAAGTTTATCACATTCTTCAGGGTTAATCCTATAAAGGAACTACAATTTCGACCGCGGGAGAGTTTCAGGGGAGTGGTAAGACGGCCAAAAAGTTAAAAAAAAAACAGGTTTTTTGGAATTTTGGGCCCAATGGGGGTGGGGGCCGAATTTATTTTCTGGAATCCTAAATGGTTTCATGGGCTCTACAAAAGATTTCCTTGCAACATTTCGCTCAGACGCCTCCTTCTAGTCGCATTGAAATTTTGGGGGGCCTTAAACCCCCCCTCCCCAGGAGGATTTCGGATTTTTCTGGTCAGTTTCGGCACTTCCCCTACAAAAAAAGGTTCTCTTGACATTTTTCGCTCCGAGGCCTCCTTACGGGTTAGAATTCATGTCAATCAGTCAGTCAGTGAGTGACCCATGCAGCTTTATATACATACGATACAACTGATGATGTGGTATCCTGTGAAAGTGCTTTCGTAAAAAAATTATATGAAAAATAAAAAAGGTAAGAATTGTCTTTTTTCTGTACTTTGGGGGATTCAGTTGAGTTTTATATACATGCGCGAGCGAGTGAAATAAATTCCAATAAATCTCCTGTTTTATGGCAAATTTCATAACTTTCCCAGATTATAAAAAATGTATATAAATTTAAGAAATATCTCAAAACTAAAGGAAGCTCTTGAAATTTTCCTCAAATATGTTTTCACTTTTTTTATCTTATCAAAAATAGATTTAGCAAAAAATATCCAACCACAATTAAATTACAGACCATTTCTTAATTCCTGCCCAGGTAAATACACTTATAAGCTATGAATGAAAACATTAGGTTATATCCACCTAAATTATACTTAACACTCTTTATGGCCAAGAAATACAGCACAAGTTGAGTTGTACTTCTATTTACATTTACTTGTATGTCATCATCCTAATCTGTTTTAATCTTTATGAATTTTTATCTTAAGAAATATTTTCACTGCTAATAATTCTATCTGCTTGAAAGTATGTTTACACAGTTTTTCTATCTAATAACAGTTATGATGTTTTGCTATCAAGTTAGTTGTATTAATAATTTATTAGTAATAAAAATAATCTCAGGAGATTTTTCTAAGCACAACCCAGTCTATTCTTTTATAATCTTGAAAAGATCTTGAGGCACATTTTCATGTATTTAGAGAAAATAAGTTGCTAGGCATTACATTTTAAATGTTATTTTCTCAATCCTCAAAATGTTAACAGGCAGAGTTGTGAAACTGTTTAGTGTAGGAAGTTGTATTTTACTAAAACATAATAGCAGATGTGAACGCTGTTTTTCATACATACACAATTAAGACAAAATATTTGTTTTTTAAAAATTAAATTTATTTTCAAGACATTCATTTAAGCAAAAATTATTAACATAAGGAAACAGAAAAAAATGATAGCTATATTTTGAATATTATCAAAGAAGCACATGTAACCTATTATTAAAAAGCAAACATTTTAAATCAAATTTACTGGAAATGTAATTAAAATTGACTATCATGCAAATTTAAACTTTGTGAATACTTCAAATAACTTTCAACCAAACAAATCACTTTAAATTATTATTTATGTGCATATAATTTTTTTTATTTTTAGTCTTTAAATATTACTAGAAATAAAATAATATGAAAAAAATAAGAACCACTTGTTGAAAGCAAGGTTTAAAAAATCAGAAAACAATCATTTTATGACTGTTTTCTGATTTAACCTTACAGATTTAAAATAATTAGAATAAATAATGTAATCCATAACTCCAATAACATGCTTATATGAGGCACCTGAAAGACTAAGGCCATAAGTGACATTTTAAAAAAAAAATCAAGAGTTGAGTGCACAGTTTAAATACAAATTTGACATTTTCTTCAGTAGTAGAGGATTAAGTGATTTGTCTGTACCGTGCTACATTATATCAATGTTTCACTTAAACTCTTATATAAAATATGTGTTTTATCACAGGGAAAGAGGTACAAGAATACTTGTATTCCTTTTCTACCAAAAGCAATGAGCATTGGATCTACTTATACCCCTTTACTTTCAAGCTTTGTTTTATTTCACATTACAAAGTAATTGTTTACAAAATTTAGTGTTCTACATCAAGACTAAACTGTTATTATTTTGATGCTTATTTTTTATCGACTGTTTATCTGTATGTTTTAATATCTATCAATGTATAACAACAATTTTATTCTGTTGGATTGCATCAAAACACAATGAATGAAAGTGACCCCTTAACCTAGAAAGTGATGGTAAGTATGTTTTGAGTACTTTTTGTTACCTGCTCTGTTTAGTATTATTGATTATTGTTGAAATATCCAAGACAAAGTAAAAATTTATACCTTTTGATAGCTTAATATTAATTTTTTTTTTTATTGATTTTACACTAAAAATAATTTTGATAGAAGTTGGTTATTTACAATTTTATTGTTTATTGTTTTTCACAAAATATTATTTAGCATAAATTAAATTTATTCAATTTCAGATAAATATCTGATGTTTGCTGATGGTTAAGACAGTGATGCTTACAAAGATTATGACCCAAATGAAGCCACAGCATCAAACTCAAGTGTCGGTAATTGTAATTAACTTTTCCTTTATAGTCATAACATTTATAATTTTATTATACATTATTCAAACATTCAATCAGATTTTATTGACCAGAAAAAATAACTAAACCTAAATATTACCAAACTAATAATAACATATCTTCATTCCATCATTTTGTGCACAACAAAAATTAAAAAATCATTTCCTTTGAAATATTACACATCAACATCAGTTTGGATGGCTAACCAAGAAAAATTGAAAATAACAGAATTCTGTCCAGATAAAAGTATTAAAGACCTAATTAAATGTTTTTTATTCATTTACCCCAGTTCACAGTTAGCAAAGAAGTGAAATAGGTTTTATAATGAACATTCAGATAAGATATTTTGTTTAAGGTTGACTGAAGATTAATTTTGTTCAGTGTACAAATGAACACACCTTACCAGTGTACATGATGACCTTACACTCATCTGGTGTTATAAAATATGATAAAATCATATGAAATGATATTAGTACTTTCTGAAGAATCAAACACATTTAAAATACTAAAATATTTATACAATTTCATGAGTTCCTTAAAATGCTGTTCTAGACACTTTTGTTTCAGAAATAATGTCAATGGAATAGACTCCAGCAGAATATTACAAAGGATACGTTGAAGATTTACAAAGTAATGCCATATCTCCAGGCCTCAAACTTCTAAAAAGAAAGTCGGAAGAGTTGAAATATATTAAAAACAAAGAGAGAAAAAAAAGCTAAGAAATAAGGTTAAAGAATACATGGGCCATAGAGGAAAGATTCAAGAGGGGAAGAAATTACTTCACTATGACAATCAATGCAAGTATAACTGTAATTTAAACATTCCAGCATTTCATTGGAGAGATATTTTTGATAAATACTGGTATCTTGGAAAATTGGAATTACAATTGTCTTTTTTGAATGGTGCAATTGAGATAAACATTGCCAAAGGAAGATGTAACTCAAAAAATAAATCAGTTTTATGTACAAATTTTTTTAAGAAAACTCTCTGCATCTCTAATAAATGTATAAAATATTGTCAGTAAGAAAAAAATCTGTTTTTGTATTTCTCCTCATGAAAACAGGGGTATCTTTCCCAGATACTAAATTATATTAGGGCTAAACATCAGAAATACTTCATAAGATTTACATGTAAAGGAAATATTTAAATTATATGAACAATTCTGTGCAGAAAAATAGTAAACCCTGAAAACATCATGAGTATATCATTGAGCACGATATATCCATACAAAAAAGACAGGTGGAGATAGAGGGAGTTCCATCTTTGAAAAGCTGAAACAGTTAAAATGGCCAAAGATATCTGTATTAAGATTAAAAATAAGGATCACATACTAATTTTTTGTTTTACAAAAAACAATGCCAACACTGAATCAAGCCCCAAAGCTTACTAACATAGATAATTGTGGACCTATAACTAGGATATACACAAATTAAAAACCATTACAGACCCACACATGCATGCGCGTGCACACAAACACACACACACATGTGACATGAAGATCAGGCTTCCAATGGCTGAAAGGAAATTGTATCCCATCTTTTAAAATTTATTCTACAATTTCCTTCAAATGAAAAGCATGTTACGGCTTTTAACGACAACTGCAGAGGGCAGAATAAAAGCCATCTAACTGTAAAGTTCTGGATGTATATTGTTAAGAACACAAATGTATTCTTTTTTAAGTGGGCACCTCTTTTAATAAATGTGACAAATTTTGCACAAATTGAACTTGAATTCTGTTTGAAAAAGAATTTCAAACAGAGTATTTTTGTGCCAGAACCCTGGGTGCTACTTGTCAGTTGTGCAACAAATAACTTGGTTAATCTTGATACGCTTACCCCTAATTTAGTAAAGCAGTTATGGAACTCGATCCATGCAGTAGCTACACTTTGAATAGCCCTCTCAAGATATAACATTCTACAAGAAATATTCAGGTGACAAACTTGAAAAGTGAGCTGGATATGAAAAGTGAACACTCCAAAGAGAAGTAAACTATTGCCATAACTGCCAAAAGTTACTGAAAAAAATGCTTGAAAAATGCTGAATACCAAGGACTTGATAGAACAACTGGTTTACGAATCTCCATTTAATCATGCTTTCTTTCAACATCTGTCAAATTCAAATTCTCAAATAATAAAACCAGTTTCAATAAATGACAAACAACAAGATGTTGAAATTAGTAGAGTAGACTAAATCTATGATACACTTGATGACTAAAATACAAGTTGTAAACTCTCAATTGAAAAGTGGTACCTTTTTATGTCACAGATTTCCAAAAATAGTGTTGTAAATAAATAATACTTTTTTAAATAAAGGGGCTTTCTTCAATATTACAGTTAAATCCATGTGATTTATTTACATCCTTTAGAATTAAAGGTATATAAGTGAATGATGGCTCTTGTTTTTCTCCTTATAAGTTCCAAATTTTTTGTCAGAGTTTTGTGAAACTTTTCATAAAAACACTCACAGATCAAATACACGTAAGAATGTGAAATAAGTTTCATTCTGTCTTATCATTAAACGAAATTGAAACTTTGAACTCAAAACCTTAAAATGTCACTTATACTCCCTCGTCTTCTCAATGGCTCATATATAATTTTACAACTCTGAACTAGCAACACATTTTTTTTTCCACAATACATAACAAAAACAGAATATAACAAAAGAACCAAATTTATCAAAATTCAGAAGCTTATCAAATTTAACCAACTGATAAACATTATTTATAAAATTAAATATATTTTAAAATCACAATTTAAATAAAATCTATCCTAACCTATCGAGTTAAGTTTAGTGATAAATAATCTAGTAGATACGTAATAATCAGTTAAATAATGAAAGAAAAGATACAACTTTCCAATGACACTTCAGATAAAAGAAGTTGGACCTGACATAAGATATACTATAAAAAAATTATTATTTATTCTCTATGAAAATTCAAACTCTTTAGTGACAAAAATTTTAGAAAGTTTTTAATATCACAATTTTCATAAATTAAGGAACAGTTCTCTTAAGAATATTAACATATATTTAAATCTGTATTGTAAAAGCTATTAATACATATTTTTCTAGCTGCAGTAAGGGTTAACAAACTGATTCTGCTTACACTGATTTCTCATTTCCACTTCCAGTAATTACTACAAAATAATTTTATTTTTTAATCTAACTTTCTTTATAAAATGTACCTACCTATACATTAAATTAACCAGAAAAAAATCTTTAAAAGAACTTGGCTTATAACCAGCTCAGTTGAGCTGAGTCACTGAAAATAATTATTAAAATACAAATTACATGGAAGAAATAACATGAATAATTATGTAATTTTGTTTGGCATCAATTCTTACTTCACAACCTTCTATTTTCAACATCCTACTCTGAAATTAGAAATCTGACATCTCCCACAAAACAAATCATGTTTACAGATTTTGCAATCAGCAATGAAGTTTACATTTTCCAAGAATTTTTTTGATGCTACTAATCAACTACTAAACAAACAAAAAATTGCTCCCTTTTCCTCCAGTAATTCACAAATATTAGAAATACAGAATATAGAATTAAATTATTATTTAAAAGTATTACAAAATAATAATTAGAACATTATTATTATTTATTATTAGAAAAAAATAAACTGAATGGAACAGTAAAATTCTAATTTTATGACTCCATAAGTTTTCATATAAAAATACTCCAAACTACTTTAATATAAAAATATATACAAATCACAAGTTAGCAAGTTTTCTTCTTTCGAACGGTGTACCTATAAAAAGAAAACAATAATTAAAAAAAAAATTTTAAACAACTTTAACTGATCATTTTGTAACACATCATTAATGAACAAATTAAAAAAATTGTTTCTTTATTTAGAATATCAATTCTCTTTATTATTCTGAACATGATATTAAAAATTTAGCACATTTTATATGAAAGAACTAACAACAAAAACATTCAGAGTTCATTGCTAACATAAAATTTTCTTACCATCCGGAACACATAGGAGAATCAAGAAAACCACATTGGTCCCTAAGACTGCTGGTAGATGGAGTGGCAGGCTTAGCAGGAGTAGTACGAACCAAAAAATTCTTCCAATATTCAGATGGAATAGACAAAAGTTCTTCCATTATCTGCAGAAATAAGAAATTAAAAAATCAAAATGTTTGACTGTTTATTGTAGCTGAAAGATATTTAAATAAATTTGGAAAAAGATTATTAAGAAACAATATACACATGTTGCTTTTATGAACAATGTAAGTTGACGATATTTTGAAAAAATTAAGAATTACAGTAATAATGATATTGACAGTGGTAATTCTTATAGACCTATAACTCAAACCATCCATATTAAAATAAAGTTAGCATTAAGTATAAAATGATCAAAAGAACAGACACACATAGGAAATATTTAAGAAATAAAAACTCATACCAGAGCAATGAAAGCTAGCGTGGATATTTAATATGTGAAGGATTAATATGCCACACCACAAAAGATGCAACTAGTAGTTTGAAGGAGATGGAGGGGGAATTATATTTTTCCAATTATTTTTAAAGTTTATCAAATTTCCTTTTAGTTACTTTTCATCAAAAATTTACTGTAATATAATGCTTTCAAGTGCTACTTTTTTTATTCCTTTTCAGAATTTACCAAAAACAAAATTTCCTACATAAAAGATGTTTATAATACAATTGATAGATAGGTTTTTAACTTGCATTAATTTGGTTCTCATCTCATTACTCTACATTAAAAAAACAGTTAATTATAGCCAAAGGTTACCATATTTTACACAAGTTTTATCAATACAAGAACTCAAAAACTAAAAATCATACGATTTATAAAGGAATTAGATTTCTTTCTCAATTTGTAGCAGAAGAATCTGTCTAGCAAAACTAATAAGTTAGAATTTTACAGACAAACTTTATGAGCTTTAAATACGATATCATTTATCATCCCTCAGGTGAACCAAACAATAAATAAGGGTAAAAATAGTTTTAAAAATAGTATTAAAAAAGTTAAAATAGTTTGAATACAATCATTTTTTATCATAATATAAAGGTGCCCTTTTAAATTTTTGTACCAGTGTATAATGTATCAGTAGTACGAAGTAAAAAAATAAAACCAATTAATATTCTTTTTTATACAGCCACTTTACACTACCGCATATTGAAACCTTTATTTGTTCTTGTAGCAATCAACAAATGTGTCATTTTGATGACTGCTTATGATAAATATTTCAAAACAAATGAATATTTATTGTATAAAAAGCATTATTATTCAATTAACAACAACTAAATGAAAAAAAGCAACAGGAAATACAAATTTAACACAAAATAAAATTGAATTAGAAAAAAATAAATATATTTTTAATTTTTGAACATGAATTACGAGGGTCGTCTACAAAGTAACCTCAGTTTTGAAATAAAAATTAAACCAGTTGAGATACAAAAATTTTATTATATACATCTTAAAACTA